>APFE031629125.1:0-13326 GCA_000404065.3 Pinus taeda
GAACTCACTAACACTCCCTGTTACACACTCTTATTCATTCATTTCCATGTATTTGAAACTAGTGATCCCTTTTGTTTCCTTGGAACTCCATAACACTCCTTGGCATGCATTAGCACACCCTAGCACCTAGCACATCTTGGCATGTTTCCCTGGCCTCTAGCATGCCTTGGCACTGCCTACCATACCTTGTTACGCCCTTAGCACACATGTATCTCACTGACACTTCCTATCACAAACACTTATTTGTTCATTTTCATGTACTAATTTGACCTAGTGCTCCCTTATGTTACCCTGACACTCCCTAACACATCCTAGCACATGTTGACACACCCTGGAACCTAACACATCTTGGCTTCATGTCGCCCTATCAATCTAGCATGACTTAGCGCAACCTAACATACTGTGTCACTCTCTCCTTAGCACACTTGGAACTCGTTGACACTCCTTGTCACACACTCTTATTCATTCATTTCCATTCATTTTGACCTAGTGCTCCCTTATGTTTCTCTGGAACTCCCTGACACTCCTTAGCATGCACTGGTATAATGTAGACTCCAAGAACCGCTTTATCTTGACACCATTTTTGTCCATGTTACTTCTTTTTTCCTATCGCTATCATCCAAATAAATGCAATAAATATAAGGTTTTGTTAAGAAAAGCCTTCATATGTCTTCTTTTTCATATTTTGTCAATATTCCTTATTGTTTTATTAAAGTTTACATGCAGCTTCAAAATTGACCTGATTCTACAGCTAATCAACATATTCGTAGCTACTTCCATTGTTGACAGAGTTTCAGTGTGCCAGCTCAGCAAAGGAGTATATGGGTAGATAAGGAATGATACTCTCATGGATTTCTTCCTATTTACTCGACCTAATCCATCAAGATATTCACACTACAACATGGTCAACCATGATAGTCAACCACAAAGATAACGTGTTGGAATAGAGTCCGAGTTTCAAGAGATATTATCGATTTTCTTTTTCAATACAAAATCGACGAATAAGCAATATGATTTGGTTTTGATAAGGATTGTCGCGAAGACCTATATGCTTGAATTTCTCATGTTGTTAATTAAAAACTCTATAAGAATGATGGCAGCTCTATGTTAAGGGTGCTCCACCATATTTAGTTTTGAAGCATCCTGTAGAAACTCTTTTCTGATTATAATGCAAAGATCTTAGTTCATACATTTTATGTGTTGTTTATTAAAGCTACTGACTGCCTCGTGGAGGGCCCCTGCGTGTAGATTAGGTCTTTGATTCACTGCAATTAGATTTTATTTTATTTCATAGATTTAATTTATGGATGCTTTATTTTTATATTTTTAGGATGCAGTTCAATGGAGTTCGCGACTAGGTTCACTTGATTGATCTCTGTATCAGTAATCTCGTTTGCTTTATACCTAGCATAACTCAATAATCGTGTTTTCTTTACATCTAGCATAACTCAATTATCTTGATTTCTTTATACCTAGTATAACTCAGTCATTTCATTTCATTCATAGTTTAGTTATTTCATAGCTTAGTAATCTTGTTCCTACTTTATTTTTGAATTGAATGAAGTTACAATAGATAAGAGTGATAGTCTTTCTCAACATCTGAACTCAAGCACATTTCACCTGTTAAGTTGATAAAACAGGATATCCTTTATATCATTTCATGCTTTCATAATTAGATTTGTTTAGCTGCAGCATAAAAATCAAAAAACAATTAATAAGTTGAAAAGTAGATTAACTTAATATATTCATTGAAAAGAGTTAAGATCATTATTCAACCATTCTAAAAAGCTCAACTTAATTAGAACTAACTCTAGAGATATCATTTAGAGTAATCAATTAGCAAATTTTAAAAATAACATCCTAGTATAGATAGTAACATCATCTCAATACTGATTCTAGAGTTTGACATTAATTTAGATAACAATAACATAATCACCTTAATGACATAAACAACTTCTAGCACATACAGTGCACTTCTACTTCATTAGTTTACTTGCCCTGGTCGATAATTTATGCTTACAATTTAAGAACATTAAATTTACTAAACACACACCTTGGCGGTTGGCACATCTTGTTATGCTTCCCTAGCACTCTAGCATGCCTTGGAAGCAATGCATAACATACCTTGTCACTCCCTCCTTAGCACACCTGGAAGTCGCTGACTGTAATGTTCCAAACTAGGAAAAATATTGCTATGCAAAGCAAACAATAAAAATAACACCATAAAATTAAATCAAACCATAAATCTGTTTGGCATTTCTTAGCACGCCTTTTCATTCCTTTGCATGCCCTAGCACCCCTTAGCTATCATGCCCTCACAACTACCCTTACATTTTTTGCAACATGGGAACCCAAAAAAATCTTACCTCAACTATAACAACAACTTTACGAAGTTACAATTACTATAACTAGACTATGTCTTGTTCACCTAAGAACTTCCTATAACTCATCTTAGGCTACTCATGTATAATTTCAACATATCCAGCTTAACAAGTTACGAAGACAAGGCTCACATCCAACCGTTGTCATAAAAGTAAACAACTAAGCAACAAATTTTACATCTTGACATGCCATGACATTTGGCACGCCTAATAATCCCTTGGAACTATGTAGCTTGTGTTAGCTTCCCCTACATTTCTTGGCATGCTTTGGCACTCCCTAACACTCCCTGACACATAACACACCTTGTACTCACTAGCTAACACTCTTTGTCACACTCTTATTCCTTCATTTCCATGCATTTGAAACTACTGCTCCCTTGTGTTTCCCTGGAATTTGGCCCTAACACTCACTAGCATGTGTTGGAACCACACCCAAAGTCTCCCTTTGTCTAAAATTGATTTTGTCTATCACCTTATCACAATTGTAGGCTTTCCTCCTACAAGTCCTATTCTAAAATTCTCCCAACACACTTCGTCCTTGGGACACTTGGAATTTACTAACACTCCCTGACACACAATCTTATTTGTTCATTTCCATGAATTTTGACATAGTTATCCCTTGTGGTGCCCTGACACTCCCCAACACTCCTAGACATGCATTGAAATTGTCTAGCATTTGTTAGCACACATTTTCATTCCATGGCACACCCTGACACCACTTAGTTATCATGCCATCACAACTAGCCTTACTTTTTTTGCAACTTGGGAACCCAACCAAATCCTGCATCGTCTACAACAACTTGACCAAGTTACAGTTAATACAACTAGACTATTCCTTATTCACCAAAGAACTTCCTATAACTCATATTAGGATACTCATTTGAATCTCAAATCATACAACTTAACAAGTTACGAAGACAAGGCTCACATCCAACCAAGCTCGTAAAAAAACTAAACAACATAGTTTACATCTTGACATTCCATAACACCTGGAACATCTAACAATCAATTGGCACTATGTGGCACATGTTAGCATTCCCTACATTCCTTGGCATGCTTTGGCACTCCCTAGCACATCCTATCACTCCTTGACACCTAACACACCTAGAACTGGTTGACACTCCCCATCACACTCTTATTCATTCATTTCCATGCATTTGAAACTAGTGCTCCCTGACACTTGGCACATCTTGGCATGCCTTAGCCCTTGGCATGTCTTGGCATGCCTAACATGCCTTGGAATTGTCTAGCATGTGTTAGTACTTCCAGGCATTCCCTGGAACACCTTGGCACTCCCTAGTTGTCATGCCCTCGTAGATAGCATTTTTTTCAACTTGGGAACTCAACCAAGTGATTGAAAAATAATGTTGTGCCCAACCCAAAGTATTTGTTTCTATAAAACTACTTTGCCCATGCTTTATCACAACCATAAGCTTGCCTCTTGCAAGTTCTATTATGTGCTTCTCCTAAAACACATCATCCTTGGGATGCCTAGAATTCACTGATAGTCGTTGGCACACACTCTTATTCGTTCATTTCCAAGCATTTTGACCTAGTTATACTTTGTGTTCCCCTATCACTCCCTAACACTCCTCAACATGCATTGACACTATACAACATGTGTTAGCATGCCTTTCATTCCTTGGCATGCCCTGACACTCCATAGCTGTCATACCCTCACAACTAACCTTGCCTTTTTTTAGACATGGGAACCCAACCAAGTCCTGCCTCGACTACAACAACTTGACCAAGTTATAGTTACTACAACTAGACTATGCCTTATTCACTTGAGAACTGCCTATAACTCATCTTAGGCTACTCATGTCCAATCTCAACTCATCCCACTTAACAATCTACCAAGTCAAGGATCACGTCCAACTGTGGCCATAAAACAACTAAGAAACATAGTTTACATCTTGACATGCCATAAGACCTGACATGTCTAACAATCCATTGGCACTATGTGGCGCGTGTTAGCATCCCTTGCATTCCTTGGCATGATTTGGCACTCCCTAACACACCCTAGCACTCCTTGACTTGCCTTGGCACTCTAGCATGCCTTGGTTGAAATTACTTTTTCCAACCCCTTATCGTAACCATAGGCTTGCCTCCTACAAGTCCTATTTTGACCTTGTCCTAACACACTTTACCCTTGAGACACCTAGAATTAGTTGACACTCCTTAGCACACACTCTTATTCATTCATTTCCATGCATTTTGACGTAGTACTCCCTTATGATGTTTTGGCACTCCCTAACACTCCTCAATATGCATTAACACTATTTGACATGTGTTAGCATGCCTTTTCATTCCTTTGCATTCCCTAGCACTCCTTAGCTATCATGCCCTCACAACTACCCTTACTTTTTTTGGGACTCAGGAACCCAACCAATTCTTGCCTCGACTACAACAAC
Source organism: Pinus taeda (assembly GCA_000404065.3). Lineage (NCBI taxonomy): Eukaryota > Viridiplantae > Streptophyta > Pinopsida > Pinales > Pinaceae > Pinus > Pinus taeda. The sequence continues at coordinate 4,796 of APFE031629125.1, forward strand.
TTGACCAAGTTATGGTTACTACAACTATACTGTGTTGTGTTCACCTAAGAACTTATTATAACTCATCTCAGGTTACTCATGTCCAATTTCAACTTATCCCACTTAACAAGTTACAAGTTGCCGAGTCAAGGCTCACATCCAACGGTGGTCATAAAACAACTAAGTAACATAGTTTACATGTTGACATGCCATAACACTCGGTACATCTAACAATCCCTTAGCATTATGTGGCACGTGTTAGCACCCCTTCATTCCTTGGCATGCTTTGGCACTCCCTCACACACACTACCGCTCCGTGACATGCCCTGGCACTTTAGCATGCCTTGGCACTATCTAGAATATAACCTCATCACTACCTCCTTAACACACCTGAAACTCATTGACACTCCCTATCACACACTCTTATTCGTTCATTTCCATGCATTTTGAACTAGTTCTCCCTTGTGTTTCCAAGGCACTCCCTAACACTCCTTGGAACACATTGACACATTCTGGCACCTGGCACATTTGGGAATGTCTCCCTCATACTCTAGCATTCCTTGGCACTACCTAGCATACCTTATCACTCCCTCATTGGCACACATAGAACTCGCTGATACTCCCTATAACACACTCTTATTCATTCATTTCCATACATTTGAAACTAGTGCTCCCTTGTGTTTCCCTGGCACTCCCTAACACTCCCTAGCATGCATTGGCACACGCTAACGCTTGGCACATCTTGGCATGTTTCCCTAGCCTCTAGCATGCATTATCACTACCTAGCATACCTTGCCACTCCCTCCTTAGCACACATGGAACTCATTGACACTTCCTGTCACAAACTCTTATTCATTAATTTCCATGCATTAATTTGACCTAATGGTCCCTTGTGTTTTCCCTACACCCCCTAACACTTCCTAGCACACGTTGGCATACCATGTCACCTCGCACATCTTGGCCACATGCTGCCCTGGCACTCTAGTATGCCTTAGCATTGAATAATAAAACTTTGTAAAGTCTTGGTGAATCTTTTACTAAGTTATAAAACATTGTGAATTCTTGGTGATTTTTTTCATAAAGTATAAAACCATATATGATAATAGGAAAACATATTCATTAAACTGTAATATATCAACTTACATGTTTGGAAAAAAAAAACATAATTTGTTCTTCCTAAGGTGGGCCAACTGTTTCTTTTGAGTTAATTATAATAAACATGTTATCAAACATGTTTGTATAGGTTTGGGATTCGAACATGGGTCTCAACTATAACTGTACCAGAGTTGAACATGGGTCTCAATCACAATATCTTTTTGAGATTTGACCTCACCCATCATCATACCCAAAATATTTGTGTTTTGGGTACTTCTTCGCAACATTTTCTAAAATAAAATTAAACAAGTATTTTTGTTGCTATGAATATTTGACTCTTCTAAAACGCGATTTCAAAGGGGCTTGGAAAAGGTACAATTAAAAAATAAAAGATCGACAATTTCTGAATCTTTTGTGTAAATAATACATAAATTTGGGCCACGGAAACTTTTCCGCAATAGGCAGTCCCAAGTTTGTATACGGTTCTCTAAGGAAAACCACATAAAACATTTTAGTTTAGGAGAAATAGGCCAATACCATAATTTTGAATGCCGCCAACTAACCCTTTGCAAAGGGTAGCTTTCTGATATCGCACAATAAGCATGGCGAGTTGTGACATGCTCATATGAGGAGTTGTAGGCCCATTCAAAAGAATCATCCTCCTTAGATAGTGTAATACCACTGACAATGAAGGATTTGGTGAAACTGTCCCACTCCACAACAAAAGAACCCTGTAGGCCCAAATCATGGGCACTTTTCCACCTTCCAGCTATGAACAACTCTGAAGGGAACACATAAATCTGATGAAGTCTGGTAAACCCTTGAGCACAAAGATGGTTGGAAAGATTAGGGGAACATCTATGAGAGCACAGAAACACCTACTTCTCTAGAAGCACCTATAATACTTTTGTGGGTTTGACTAATCACTCTTTGGTCAGTGTCTACACACTAGCCTAGATTATAAATTAGTGATGTCCTTACAATCATAATCAACTAGGTGTATTTTCTCTTAAAAAACTATGCAAAGATAGATGTCCCCTTTATGGCCAAGTTCCACCAAAATGGTTCCTCCTTCCTAACCTAGTACATCCATTTATTTCATAACAAGACTACCCTGCAAGCCACCAAATGCCAATCATATCCATGAGGTCAACAACAATTTTTGGTTCAAGATATAACTAAGTTGGAACAAACTTAACTCTAGAGCCTATGTTACTTTTCAACCCCTAATGTTTATGGATAAAGAGATATCAATTTTCTAAAACGTGCGGGAGCCAAACTATCACCTTTTCCATGTTGACTCCCTATATTGAATATCATAAAAAATATCCATAAATTATTTATCCTTACTAAACCAAACATTTAGTTGAAAATGGTCATTCATCATGTTACTACTTAACTACACTTTTTAACCACACAAAACTTATTTTAATTTCACCATATTTTCACCTTTAATATCATAATAAAAAATTCCTCCAATAATGTTTAGTGACATAGAAACCCAACAATTTTCATACGATTAATAATTATTTATAACTGGAAATACTTCCCTATTAACCAAAAACTTACACATTTCATTTAATTCCCCTTGAAAAACCCATATGTATTTCATTTAAGATCAAGATTCCCGCGATATTTGTCTTTCAAATATAAAAAATGTCCATTTCCCTCGTTTATTTCCATCACGTTGCAAGGTGTGTATCCAGGGAAGGGTGAAGGAAAGGTGGAGCCATGCCGTCACATATATGATTTGATGTATCTGGTTGAATTCAAGGGATTGGGTTTTCGATTCCTCTAATCATGGTGATTTCGTTCTACAGAGGGAAGAGGGAATTTGCACAAGGTTCCCACATTCCTGGGCGATGGCCTAGCCCCAAGCCCTCCATCTCTCTTTGCCACTTCAAAATACTTCTAAATACTTCTAGACAAGCACAGCTAGGCGTTCAATAGGCTATATGTTCAGGATTCCATGGAGGAAGATGAAGCTGAAGGCATGTGCGATAATGGCTTCACCAAAGAAGATGATAGGTGCCTTTCAAATTCGAAGATTAGCGAAGAAGTAAATAACAGAGCAATAATACATTGATTATGACAAGGAAATCAAATATCTTAAGATCATATTTGGTCACCAGCCAGATGCTCTAGCACAGATGGATTGTGATGATCCATTCATCCCTAAAATTGCCAAAGACCCAAAAAGGGCATCAGATTTGCTTGGACCCATGTTCCTAAGAGTCCCAAAGCAAAGAAATTGGATCCTGAGGAAATGGCTGTGGAATCAAATGAGTAGGATTAAGGCTCTGTGCTAGAGGAGAAGCTTCTAGAGGATACTAAACCAACTCAAGAGGTAGTTAACTACATTTTATTTTTATTATTTACTTACCTTGGATGTCCCAAGTTGATCAATTAGGCTTCATAGCATTCTCATTGGCTCACTATTTTAACCATTTCTTTGTTTTCAATCCTTATTTCCTTGCCTTTTTTCATAATTGTAATTCCTTGCTGCCCTATTAAAATTTTATGGTTATCAATGGAGTTTATTTTTTCTTTTGGTGTCATTAATCTAGGATGTTGTAAACACATCTTTCTTTTCAAATGTAAACTTTATTTTAGTATGAAGCAAGTGGAAAACAAGCAATAAAATGTCTTGTGCCCTAAACTTTGTGCATTGCTTGGCTTGACCTTTCAGGCATGGGAAAATTAGATAAAGGATCAAATTGACTATAGTTGATGTTGTTTTTTTTATTAATGGTGTCAAGTTGAATGGAATGTATAGATTGAAATATGGCATCATAGATCAAATGACAATGGGATCTCAAAAGCTAAAAGAAAAGTTGTTAGACTCAACCTAGAAAGTGGATCAATCAGGAAAGAGTGCAAGAGTTTGACCAAGATTCAGTTAAAGCTATGCAAAACTATGTTAATAGTGAATTCACCAGGGTTTTTTCTCCCAACGTAGGATCACGCTTAAGATAGAATCACTACATGAGAGTTCTTAGGAATCCATTCTTGAAATTATCTTAACTTGCTTGTACTCACACTATAGAGAATTCCAGGATGATATTCCTTCCATGGAGCACTCTTTGATGCTCCATAGACATAAAATGACCCCACAATTAGGTTCTTGCCTAGTCATCTCGGTCAAATCTTTGTCATATTCACCCAAAACAACATGCTTGCCCTAAGGGCCTCAATCAATAATTTTTTTTTGAGACTTATGAGTTGCTTGTATAACGCTAAGCACACCTCTTCTATGCCTCCACATTTCGCATACAGGTCAACAAGAGCATTCTCCACAAAGATATTTTAGTCTAGCCTAAATTTAATGATGATTATATGGAACTGCATCCTAAACTAGTGCATGCTGCAAAAGCAGTGGAAAAGGTGAAATTATCCATTGTCATCCCATTCTGTTGCAACTGATTGAACAATTTCAGTGACTCCTCACAAAGACCATTGTGAGCATGTTCTTCATCATGGAGAAGACCTTAACAAGCGATCCTTTAACATAGTTAACATTTCTATATCCAACCTCCAGGCAACATAATTGACATTTCTATATCCAACCTCCCAGCATCAAATTGGTTAATTATTGATAATTCACTAGTATTAACCCTATGCCAAAATAAGGGGTAACACAGGCTCTAACTTAGAGATGTTCTCTTATTGGGAGTGCATGAGAGTCTTAGAATTTTGTCATGTATATATTAGAATGGCCTCCACTTCTAGTAAAAGCACCACACAATTTTTGTATTTTACAAAGCAAAAGACAAGTCATCTATTTATGACAACATGAAATCAAATTTAGTAATCAAGGGAGCTTATTCATGCTACATTGATGCTCAAAGGAGTTTATTCCTTTCCTACCCTACTGTAGCATGTGAAAAATGAGGGTGCTACCTGAAATTATTGATCCAGTGCAACCACTTTAAAACTTCATCAATACAATGTTTTCTTCCCTTATGCTAAGTTATCATGCAAAATAATGAAACAAGAAAATTCCAACATTCATAGGCTGAGTTTTCTATCACTGATAGGATGAACAAGAATTTTTGGTACCTGCAAATCAGCTGTAGCTTCAAAGTTCAAACGCATGTAAGTGTTGACATAAGTTGCCATAGGATTTGTCCATCCAAGATTGCATAGGACTGTAATAATTATTGCCCATTAACTTTGAAAATTATCCTTTGCTACCACTTGGGAGTACATAATGATGTCATGTTCTGTCCCTCATGAAATATTGGTTCCATGGAATAAGCATGTTGTTTTGGTAAGTCTGTATCAAGGAATGTGAGTGATATACACATATCAACCATTGCGGGATTGGATTCTGCTGTCTTGGGAACATAATTTCTTTTGAAAATTTGCATCCATGCCTCTATCATGTTGAGAAATCTAGGGCATCACTAGTTAGGTGATTTCTCTACTTATAATAATTGCTTGTGATAGTCTTTTTAATTATTGAAATATTTTTTCTTGAGTTATTATCGTGTTAGTTTCATCAAGACAATTACCAAATCATGAACAATAAAGGGACAAGAGACATAGTATATAGGCTAGTCAGCCAGGGCCAAAAGCCTCTCACTCTTTAAGAGGCAAACCCAAACGAAATTCTTCTTATGGAACCTTCAATTGACCAATACCAAGACCATGAAAAATACCCTTGACACTAGAGTCCTCCCAAGACCAAGTCACTAGCCTCCTCTTCAAAGCTGGTCTTCCTCTTCCTCTTCTTGGCTTCCTTTAGATTCTTAGCCTCTTATTGTAGGTTTGTAACCCTGCAACATAAACCCTAGATAATTTTCACTCCTTGAATAGTCTCCTTAAGAGAGAGACTCGTTACACTTCTACTCGGATTCTTCTAGCGAATTCTTCCACCCAAACAGGATCACCTCAATTTGATTGCAATCCTTTTACCTCCTCTTGAGAACTTCGAATCTGCTACCTTCGCACATGAGTGAGTAAACTAGCCCAAAACAGTCCACAACAATCTTCACTATCCTTCCTTCTTGCTTCGCTGATGTAGAGGCTTCTTCTAGTAGGATTTTCACACTTATATGAGAGACTTGCTTCACCAAATTGATTGCCTCCAATTGAGGCTGAGCACTGCTATATATACTTGTTTGTCCATGCCCATTAGGCCAATATGATCTCTAGGGGAAGCCGACATTATCTCTCTTGAACCATCCTTACATTGTAAGCCGACTTGAGTGAGGGCTAGTGTCAAGGACTTGGAGGGTTACTTACAAAGACAAGTACGACCCTTTGCAATGTGTACATGCCTTCATTACATGACAATGACTCTTTTAGAATTTTATGACTATATGACAATATCCCTAAAGGCTCTTAATGGGAGCCTTAACCAAAAATAAAATCTCTTCACAGTCTTCCTCCTTCATAGTGTATCACTCCATTCCTTCTTCGCACTATATTACACTGTCACTAGGAGAGTCTCGGTCTCCTTTTTTTTTTGGAACCCTACACACAATCCTCGACCTTCACTTTCTCTTCTTTTTTTCCAAGATAGCCTCTCTGTCTTCGATCTTCTTCTATCACCATTCAACGCTTGATATAGCCCTTAACTGTAGCTGATACTGTTTTAGTACAAACTTTTATCCTTCGCTTAGATGATAGACTTAGTCCGAGAACCCTTAAGACATTTACACACACCTTCCTTCTTCACTTTAATACCCTTATCTTCTTCGCTCTGAGATTCGTATTTTTTCAGATCATATATGTTTGAATTTCTTGACGATTATGAGGTGAGGTTACTCTATATATATAGTGACTTATGCTTGCCATTTAGGTCGACGTGAGATCCTAGAGAGAGGCCGAAATTACCTTAAGGAGAATATTGTCCTTCTTTTAGCCGACTGCAAGAGAGATAGTGACAATGTCTTGGAGTGTAACTTTGACATGTGTAACATGACTTCTTAATTATATTCATAACAAGACAACAAAACCTAAAGACATTAAGAAGAAGTCTTTGACCTATGAAAAACGCTTCTTTCTCATGAAACTCATGATGCAAGGAATACAATAAATACATTTGTTTCTTCTTTTCATGAAATCATAATTATAAGTCATTAAGAAAACCGAACCTAGTTAGCCCTTTCTTCAACAAGGGCAAGACCACAGTCACTTCCAACCCTTGTTTTCTACCCAGACTTGCTCTCTACACCTGCAATAGTCCTTTCTTGAGAGTCCATGCTAGTATGTTGCAATTCTAGGCTTTTCTAGCCCTCATATAGACCTCGACTCTCCTTCTAATCACTGCGTCATGCTTCATAATGGCTCCACAGGCCTGCAAAAACCTTGTTTGAGGACAATCCACCCATAAACAAGCCCCTCTCTACAAATTTTGAGACTTAGAGCACATTTGAAGCTACCAGAAATCAACACTCCCTCTTAGCGAGAAATGTGCTCTAGCAATGCACCCTGCTAGAGCATCACCCTGTTCCGTAACATCTCTTTCTGCGTTTCTGGTGTCTAACATCCTGTCCACCAACCACTATGAAAATGATGCATCTGTACTGTTTTTGACCTTGCCACTACCAACACTACATCCATATTGCAACTCCCTCTGAAATTCTGCATCCGTGCTGCTGTTGGCCCTGCCACTACCAACACTGCATCCTTCTCCAACTGCTACTGCTACTGCATCAACAACGTAAAAGCATCCCAAATACTAAAATAACTGTGTTTAGTATGATGCATCTTGTTGTTGGAGTCGGACTGCTACTTGTCTCTGCACTGACCCTATGAAGCCTCTGCGCTATTGCTGACTCTGCTCTGTGCCAATTGCACTGCTGCCAACTCTGCTTTACACTTCTTAGTCTCTGACGCTCCTAGCCATTGAAACTGTCACTCCAACACTCCTCTGCACCAACTAACACTGGTCCATCCTGCTACTATTGATTTGGGCTCCCATAGTAAGGTATTGATCTGAGAGATGGACTCCTCAAGGATCCTGCCCATCTACAACAACTCTGAGGGTTTTTATTATTAAGCAGTAGTGATTTTTGAATATAATCTCTAGATGCCTTCCCGACAATCCAGTTACAGAGAACATCACTAACTCTTAGCACTTATGGGCAATCCAAGCCCATAAGTGACTCTTATTGTGCTCCCCCCTCCAAACCCTGAACCCCAGGGCTTGGATTACTTCCCAAGCTACTCAAAAATCAACACTCCTTCTTAGCGAGGGAGGTACTTCCAAGACTAGGAAGTAAATCATCATCATCATCACTATTCGCAACACTCGCCCAACTCTTGGCACTCATCACTACAACAATCGTTGTAGCATGAATTACGCCTCTCTCAAAAGTGTCACTGTCACTAGAAGCATCCTGCTTCTATTTCTCCTCCTGTATCATTTTCCAATCCCTCCATGGTTCCTTCTTGGTAGATGTGGAAGCAACCTTTCTCCCCAGTGACCACACACTCTTCTTGGGCTA
>APFE031629131.1:6068-43435 GCA_000404065.3 Pinus taeda
TTCTCCTTTACTGCTCTATCGATTTGAATTCATCTTTCAGAACTTCGCTAATCTTTAACTGAGATCATGATTGTATTTTAATTAGGAAATGAATTCTTTATGTACAGAATATTTTTACTAAGTTTATTGTTAACATTAGAAAATCATTTGCCATGTTCATCGACTACCGTCGAAATTCAACTGTTGGGTTTAGATGGTAAACACTGAATACCTCACTAGCTGAAGGAATTAAATATATTTGTCACTTAGTTGTCATTCTCTAGAAGTTTCTATATCTGTTCTTTTGGAGAGTCTGAGAAGAAAAATGGTCTACAGGAAATTGTCAATATATATTCTCTCCATAAATATTTAAACAGTAAGGTAAAATATATTCTATGATTCTACGAATACCTAGTTCATGCATAAAGTAAAGTTACATAATCATGTAATTTAGGAAACAGGTAATATCAACTATACCCTTAATCAAAATACCGTAATTCTTGTTAAATGATAACATATATTTCCTCGTTTTCGTTCTTAGAGAATTCTTAAATATTTAACTTATAATAATGCTTTCTGGTAAATAAGTACTAAATCTAAAATAGTCACTTATCTGTATCTGATTGATTTTAGAATTGCATAAAATATTCTTTGTTTTCGTGGAAGGTCTCACCACCCAGCCATGGACCTAGAAATTACGTCCAGTGTTCCCCCTTCAAGAACTTCCTACTCCTGACAGTCTCTAGACATCCATAGTCTTGTATCTTGGGCTTCAGGACTATCGTCCAGCCTCAAGTCACATACCAGTTTGCTTGTTTTCCATTGTCATGTTCCCACTGGTTCCTCCTGCCCAGCTCTAGGAAAATTCAAGCAGCCCCCTGCTTTCCTTCCCCTCCCCCCCTTTGGGGAAGGGAGATGGCAACTATTTCTTAACTATTCAAGGACTTATTGTAATTGTTTCTATTCAGTTTTCTTAATCACACATTAATCAATTTATTTTAACAAAATATCATGATGTTCTGGTTTCTTTTCTAGTCTTAGTTTCTTAGCAACTGTGTTAAGAAAAATTAAAAGTTCTAAAGTTCTGTGTAAAACTTGGTAAAAACAAAAGTAAATATTGAGCGACAAGGGGTGTTACAGCTCTCCCCCCTTATGAGGAACACTGTCCCCGATGTCCATGGAGAAAATAATGTCAGATAGGCCTGCAGCATTGTCTCCTCTTCCTCCCAAGTGACCTCTTCTAGGCCAAAGTGCTTCCATTACACTTTAACTTGGGGGATGGTTCACTTCCGTAAGGTGGTTTCTCTCCGATCTTGAATACGAAGAGGTTCTGCTAGGAACTCTCCCTCAAGCTCGACCTGCACAATTTAGAACTGGTTGTTAGAATTGCACCAAACAGAAATTTAATGTCACATATTCATTTGTTTTATTACCTGTATACTTTCCCAGCTAATTATGTGCTGAGGGTCATATATATATATATATTTTTTAGCAAAGAGACATGAAAAACATTGTGAACCCGGATGTGGCCAGGGAGTGCTAATTTGTATGCCACTAGTCCAATGCATTCCAATATTTGGAACGGTCTGCACTATCGGGGTGCCAGCTTGTAAGGTGATTTTCCATGGTTTAACTTTTAAATACACATGGTCCCCTAACTGAAATTCTTTATGAGTCCTTTTTTTATCAACATAAACCTTTTGCCTATCATGAGTGGCTTTTAAGTTATGGCAAACCTTTTTCACTATGGCCTCCATTTCAGCTAACATATCAGGACCCAATGCTAACCTATTAACTAGGTTATTCCAGTCTGTGGGTACCCGGCACTATCTTCCATATAAAACCTCAAAAGGGCTCATTCCCAAAGATTCATGATGGCCATTGTTATTGGTGAATTCCACTAAATGGAGGTAGTCTTCCCACTTGTGCAGTTGTTGCATAACAAACATCCTTAACTTGTCTTCTAGGACTTGATTCACTCGTTCTATCTGGCCATCTATTTGAAAATGGTAGGCAGTACTAAATTGAATCTAGGTACCTAGTCCAACAAAGAGTGTTTTCCAAAATGCGGATGTAAACTTTACATCTCTGTCGAAAATCACTACCTAGGGTATTCCATGTAATCAGAAGATTTCCCACATGAATATAAACGCGATCTCTACAGCCTTGTAGGTGGACTTCACAGGTATAACATGGGTTGTTTTACTTAGCTTTTCCACTACCACCATGATTGATTCATGCTACTTCTTAGTGCGAGTTAGTCCAGTAATAAAATCTAGAGTGATTGTCTCCCATTTCCACTCGGGGATGGGTAACAGTTGCAGTAGACCAACGGGATGTTGATGCTCTCCCTTCACCAACTAACACTCCAAACACTTTGATAAGTATTCTGCAACATCCTTCCTCAAACCTGACCAGAAATAACTTTTTTAGATGGTTGTCAAAATTTTCTGGTATCTTGGGTGAGCGGCATAAGGCTTCCTCTGAAATTCATCCAGTAACAATTGTTTAACAGAATTTTAGTTGGGAATATAAATCATGTTTCTGAATGTTAAAATTTTGTCTAAAGTTATATCATAGTCAGATTGTTTTCCCTTCTTCCGATCCTTTGCTGCTTGTTACCACAGAAATGCATATTCTAAGTCCTTAAGGGATGCTTCCTTAATAATTTCTGAAAGGTTAAGATTATATTTGATTGAATTTTATTTCATATACACAATGAATTTTCTTGCTTAATGCATCAACCACTCAATTTTCTTTTCCTTTAAGGTGCTTCATTTCGAAGTCGAATTTTCTCAGAAAAGCAGTCCACCTGGCCTGCTGAGCATTTAAACTAGACTGATTAAAGAAATTTGTTACACTGCTATGATCGGTTAACAACAGAAACTTCTTTCCTAGAAGGTAGTGTCGCCACATTTTAAGTGCATGCACTATTGCGGTTAGCTCCAAATCATAAGTAGAGTACTGCTGCTCATAGTTCTTAAATTTATGCGATTCATATGCTATGACCTTCCCCTCTTGAGTCAAAACACCACCGACCCCCTCTTTACTTGCATTTGTGCATACTACGAATGAATTTTTTGGATCTGCTACCTTTAGCATTGGTTCAGTAGTGAGTAATTGTTTTAACTGCTCAAAACTTTGTTGGCAATCTGCTGTCCAATTAAAAGTACGCCCCTTTTTTTGTAGCGAGGTCATAGGAAAAGCCATCTTTGAATTTTTTTAATGAATCAGATGTAATAACCTGTCAGGCCCAAAAAGGACCTAATGTCTGCAACATTTTTCGGGGTTGTCGATTCCATTATAGTTTTGATATTTTCTAGATCTACCGTTATACCCTCAGCTGATATAACATGGCCCAAATAATGAATCTTGTCTTTGTAAAAATTTCACTTGCTATACTTAGTATACAGCTGATTGTCTCGCAAAATATGCAAAACCATTCTCAAGTTCTTTTCGTGCTCCCTAATTTTTCGAATAAATTAATATATCATCAATAAAAATCAGTACAAATTTATCTAGGAAGGGCATAAATATGTTGTGCATCAGGCTCATGAATGTGGCTGGGGCGTTTGTAAGGCCGAAGGGAAGTACTACGAACTCGTAATGACCATAGCAAGTTCAGAAGGCAGTTTTACAAATGTCTTCATCCTTTATTTGGATTTGGTGGTATTCTGACCTTAGATAAATTTTAGAGAATACGTTGGCTCCCTTCAATTGGTCAAATAAGTCGTCAATACAAGGTAAAGGGTACCTATTTTTTATGGTAAGTTTATTTAGCTGTCGGTATTTGATGCATAGTCTTAAGGTCCCATCATTTTTTCGAACAAACAACACAAGGGATCCCCAAGGCGATACACAAGGGCGAATGTACCCTTTATCCAAAAATTCTTGAAGCTGCATTTTGAGTTCTATTAACTCTGGGACACTCATGCAGTAGGGAGTCTTGGAAACAGGGGTTGCTCCAGGTATTAGCTCAATGGTAAAATCAATATCATGTCTAGGTGGAAATCCAGGAATGGATTCTGGAAATACATCCACAAAATCCTGAATTACAGGGATACTTTCTAAATGAAGTCATTTTGTTGTTGTCATTAGAGTACCCAACTTGGACAGTGTAAATTTGGCATCCTTTCCTTATGCATTTCCCTAGATGATTTGCAGTAATAGGGTGTAACTTCATATTTTTCTTGATTCCTTGAATTTTCTTTCTTTGCCCTGATTCGGTAAGGTAGCTTATAGGTTTCTCCTTACAATCTACCAGGGACCAATGCCCTTCCAACCAATCCATTCCAATTAGTACAACATATGAACCTAAGGGCAGTATATTTATATTAACATGGATGGACTATCCTGAAATTGTTATCGGACAGTTTTTTGTTTTCGCAAATACCTTTCTCTTAGCTCCTGTAGCTAATTAGACCAGCCATGATTTCTTAAATTTGTCACTTAGCAGCTGGCATTTCTCTATTACTTAGGGGCTAATATAACTTAGGTTAGCACCTAGATCAAATAAAACAGAAATAGGTTTTTCAGCAATCATACATTCGCATTCGATCATGGTGGGCTGGTATTCTTCTTGGTGATCATCCAGAGTGGCATTAATTATGGGCATACTTCTTGTTATATCTCTGACTGTGGAGGCTTCCTGCATATTGGAAATTTGTTCTGTTCGAGCTCTATGTGGATAGTTCTTATAATAATGAGACTTCCCACATCCCCAGCATTGCATAGGTTGTTTTGGTGGTTGATGAGTTGCAAGTTTACTGGTTCCCTCTAAATATTTACTTTCGGGGTATGCTGGAAATTTGGGTGGATTCCTGGTAAACTTCCCAAAGGTTTTTTGTTGATTATTCTAACCATTTATTATTTCTTTTTGTCTAATTAGAGGTAAATTCTTCATTCTTCTGCCCGAAGCTTCCTTAGGTGCTTCACTTTTCTGTTTCATCTACTGGTAACAAATACGGGCCTTTCGTACCGCATCATCCATCGCTCTAGGATAGTTAAATTATAATTTCTCTTTCATGAAATTTGGTAGACTGCTAATAAACCATTGAATTTTGGCTTTTTCCTCCTGCATGTATGGGACATATCGTAACAAGGAGGTGAACCGCTTCACATATTCGTCATGGTCAAGGTTCCCAACCTTAGCTCATGGACCTCCTTGGATTTTTCATCATAATAACGCTCAGTCAAGTATTTTTCCTTAAAATGTTTATGGAATTCTTGCCACATCACTTGTTTTTCATCTATCTTCTTCACCTTTTTAATTTCCTCCCACTAGAGAGTGGCCTTTCCTCATAACTGGTAAAATACCAATCGTGCTTTGAATTTGTCTGTATATTCATAAATCTGGAAATATTTACCCATGTCAATCATCCATGCTTTGATTTCCTCTTCAAATTCTCCCTCGAACAGTGACGATTTTATTTTTTTAAACTCACCCTGTAATTCCATCTTTTGTCTTTTGGTCTTTCTTCGACCTGAAACATTATCTGAATGCCCCTCTTCATCCTCCTTATGTCCTTCTATTGGTTCTGCATTTTCTTTGCCATGATGGGTTGTTGGGGTTTTTTCCCTATCCTCCGTACTGGGATAAAGTCCTCACTAATTCTATTGGTCAGATAAGATTTTGAGAATATTTTCTTGTTCTTGCCTCAAACGTTCGTTGTCTGTCCTTAAATTCATCATTTATTCATGTAATTGTTGCACAATTTCCAACAAGGTAGAGTTGAATTGCTGGGATTCATCCCCTAGCTATATCCAGATATTCGGATTGGCCTCCACATAAGGCACCTCTGGCTGGTTTGATAATCCGGGGTCCCTCTGCATTTTGTACTTTGATGTGGACTTTAGCCTTTAATTCTTTCTCTCTCTATGTTCACAATTTCCAAAATCAATTGTTTATTGCAAAAAAAAAATCTGAGCTTAATTAAACATACAATATTTATCCCAGACATCTCAGTGTTTGAGCTTGGGCTCTAATACCATCTGTAACACTTAACACTAACACTAACATGATCATTATAAAAAAAAATTACGTGTAACTATCTATTCCTACAGTGGCACAATCCCACGAGACTATTTCACACTTGGCACATTAGATTATTGTAAGGTTTAGCATTAAGTAGAGGGGTTAATGTGATTTGAAAGGAATATGAATTCCCTGTCCGACGGATCTATGGAGTTGATGATCATGCCCCATCACACGCTGACTTGGAAACACCGCCTGTACGCATGCTGAAATGATATCGTGCCATCTAGTCTGTAACATTAATTTGACAGTCCGGTTCTCTTCTAGAGGAATAGGGAATTAATTTCGGAGGTCACTCCATTATGGCATCTGCAAAGGTTAACCTGACAGTCCAAGTGAGGTTTGATAACCCTAACCTCTTCTTTGCCTATCAACTCTATTCTTTTCTCATTTGTGTTAGGTTGTTCTCTGTGTTGGTTGCGCTCTGCAACCATGTCGAACTAGACACTTGAGCTATGGTGATTCTGTTAATAGTTCTGGTTCATGGTGTATTTTCGTGGTGGCATCGAATGTCCTCATCTCGTCTTTATTGGGAAAATGCATGATAATTCCTTAACTCTTCTCTTCTCATGCCCTATAAATTTTACAGTCATTCAGCATTTTGGTGTTAATGGTTGTTGACTTTATTGATTGCAAACCTGTTATGGTTTCCGCCACTCCTTCTAGCCAGACTGCAGGCACGTCAGGAGCATCTCCCTCCCGAGGTAAGGATTCGTACCTGGAACTTGAACATTCAACCATTTGCGAGCTTCTTTGTAAGAAATCTTAATTACCACTTGGCATTTCAAGCCCTCGGCTCTTCCTTGACTGGAAATGTTCTCCTTCAGGTAAGATATGATGGCATAATATTTTTTCTTATTAGAATTTCTTACTTTCGAGGTTATGTTTTGGTAGTCGAGTCTCTAAATCCTTGATGTGGCTTTACAGGTATGCTTTGTGACTAGCAGTCTTTCTGGAACGTACTATAAAGGCTTCCTAACATAGTTCCCATCCTCCTTGTTCCAAGTTGGTGTCTTGATTCCTTATTGCAATTGATGAGAATGGAAGATTTTATCATTTTGTTCTTCGAAGAAGATAATTAGGGTTTGCTCTTAAATTATTAAGTATTTTTCTAGCCTTGAGCAAAGCTCGACTAACCCTCGTCGAATGCATCAATTGATGTTTACAATTCCTACTACTGTAATTTACAATTTAGTTAATTTATGATTAATGGAGACTGGTTAGTTATCGATTTACCATGCTTGTACTTTGTAATTATATAACAACTGCTCATTGAGAGTTTATGAAAATTTAGTTTTCTTTTTGGTTTAGAGGCAGTAAAGGCCTAAGATGACGTTTTGGAATTTTATTACATTGAGCTAGTCTGGTCTCGGTCTATTCCTCAGGAATTTCAATGGAGATTCGGTTTTGGGTCTTATCTGTAGATAATTTCTTATATATATATATATATATATATTCAGAGTTCTTTCTCCTTTATTTCTCTATCGATTTGAATTCATGTTTCAGAACTTCGTTGATTTTTAACTGAGATCATGATTGTCTTTTAATTAGGAAATGAATTCTTTCTGTACATAATATCTTTAGTGAGTTTATTTTTAACATTAGAAAATCGTTTGCCATGTTCATGGAATACCGCCGAAATTCAATTGTTGGGTTTAGATGGTAAAGACTGAATATCTCACTAGTTTAAGGAATTAAATATATTTGTCACTTATCTATCGTTCTCTAGAAGTTTCTATATTTTTTATTTTGGAGAGTCTCAGAAGAAAAATGGTCTACAGGAAATTGTCAATATATATTCTCTGCATAAATATTTAAACAATAAGGTACAAGATATTTTATGATTCTAGGAATACCTAGTTCATGCATAAAGTAAAGTTACAGAATCATGTAATTTAGGAAACAAGTAATATCAACTATACCCTTAATCAAAATACCATAATTCTTGTTAAATGATAACAGATATTTCCTCGTTTCTGTTCTCGGAGCATGCTTAAACACTTAACTTATAATAATTCTTTCTGGTAAATAAGTGCTAAATCTAAAATAGTCACTTATCTATATCTGATTGATTTTAGAATTGCATAAAATATTCTTTGTTTTCCTGGAAGGTCTCATCACCCAGCCATGGCCTTGAAAATTGCGTCCAGTGTTCCCCCTCCGAGCACTTCCTGCTCCTGACAGTCTCTAGACATCCATAGCCTAGTATCTTGGGCTTTAGGACTATCGTCTAGCCTCAAGTCACATACCAGTTTTCATGTTTGCCATTGTCATGTTCCCACTGGTTCCTCCTGCCCAGCTCTAGGAAAATTGGAGCAACCCCCTTCTTTCCTTCTCCTCCCCCCCTTTGGGGAAGGGAGATGGAAACTATTTCTTAATTGTTCAAGGAGTTATTGTAATTGTTTCTATTCAATTTTCTTAATCACACATCAATCAATTTCTTTTAACAAAATATCATGATGTTTTGGTTTCTTTTCTAGCCTTAGTTTCTTAACAACTGTATTAAGAAAAATTAAAAGTTCTAAAGTTCTGTGTAAAACTTGGTAAAAACAAAAGTAAATATTGAGCGACAAGGGGTGTTTATATTAATATATATATATAATATATATATTAATATATATATTATAATATTATATACATACAACAAATATATATTATATATTATAATTATTACATATCATAATATATAAAAGATAGTGGTATCAATAATAAAGTTTTTTTTTTTTTTTAAACGAATGTAATGGAAATCATGAAGTATTTTTCCATATTTTATGGATAGTAAATCAAGTAAGTTTTCGGTCTTGATTACGCGGCCTCGCTCCAAAGGAATTGAACAGAGTCAAACCCATGATTAGCAACAACTAGCAACAATATCAAAAAACTTCACGTCTAGCCTCTAGACCAATTAAACTAACCTTTGAGATTAAAATTAACCTAACTTATTAAGATAAAGTTTTATAAATAAAATTCTTATTTTTTGTTTGTAAGTTATATGTGATTCTCAAGGCTTGATCTATGGCTTGAGGAGTAGCAGCCCGGGGGCATCTAATCCGTCAAAGTCACTCAGGGATCACACCGACGTGGGCACACTAACCCAAAGTTCATTGGATTTTTTTAGCATGTCTCCTACCTCCAACATAGAGCACAACTACCCTCATGAAATTTGATCTAAATAACCTTGCTAAGGAAACCTATCCTCAACAAGTTATGCTAATAAAACTTAAAAAAATTTCTTATTAATTATAAAAAATATAATTATTTTTACAAAATCCTCACTCATTACATTTATAAGAAAAAATTCATATTTTATTAACTTACTTCTTTAAAAATACGATACCTTAGTACCATTATTCTATTTTATTAACAATGGAACTACCTTCCCTTAAAAACTTTAAAACTAGGAGATAATCAAATTTAAAAAGACATAGACTTGATAATAGCAAATAATATAATAAGTTGCACATGATCGGTTTATGAGTAGTACACATGAACATTATACTTAATTTAATATATAAACAACATTACAATACTTTCCTTTTCTTATATAACAAATAAATATAATTATATAATATAATATAATACACTTTAAAATAATAGAAAGGATTAATAAAATAATTTTGATGTTGAAATGAATATAATTATGAAATATGTAAAATAAATTTAAAAAAAATATTTTAAAATATATATTTATTTTTATATAAAACTAACAAAAAATCATAATTTTTAAATTATCAAAATTGAATACCATTAATATCTCAATACCTTATAATATAACATAATAATATTCCATATAGTAGAATAATAATTAAGAAGACCTCATATTATTAAATTATAATAATATATAATTTAATAAAATAATAAAATGAAGAATGAAAATAACATCTACTAAATAGAATAAATTAATTATAACAAAGTGAATTTTATAATATATAAAATTAAATTAAATTAAATTTAGAAAAAGTAAAATGTAAGAGAATAAAACAAGTATAAATAAAATATGAAAAAAATTAAGACAAAATTTATAAATTACATGATGACATATGGATTATGTGCATGAAGAATTCTCTTCCATTTTTTGAACAAATTATTCTATTTAATGGATGAGAAGAATGATGAGAGGTATTCTTTTTTCTCGCAAAATTCTATAAAATGAGAGATTCACTCACATAGATAATTGATTGAGGGATGGAGAGTGGCTAGTCATATAAAGAAATAGTGCAGCTAAACTTATGGTTGGGTGGAGAATCATCCCCAACACTTTGGCTATGGTTTGCTAAATTGGAGACTGGTGCATGTCAATTTGATCTCTACTAAGTTGTAAGTTAATCAGGTTTTCATATCACAGGTATGTTCCCATCACCCATTACAAGGATGAATTATATAATTATTGATGAAATATTCTTTATATTTATCAGCTAATAGTTTGGATTTTTGTATATATTTTGTTCATAATTATATTTTAAGTTTGGACCATTAAACCAAATAATGTGACTTTTATCTTATTTTAATAAATTTGCCAAAAAATAATTCAGTAAAAAATTTAAAAAGTATATCATTTAACCATGATAACATTGTTCATATATTTTATCCCCGATGGGGTTGCATCTCAAGGAATATAGTGGGTTTGGGGACCGTGCTCGCCACCCTACGAAGATGATCACATTAAATGGAAGGGGTGGCGTGAACACCCTGATGCATGAATAAACATGTGAGTTATTGATAACTAATTGTCATGAGCTATAACATTTAGAGAATTCAGGGAGGTCAGAACATCTCGCTGCAAGGAAAAGCTAAGGTGATACAACTCGGGGCCCCAATGAAGGTAGTCCGGCTTATTGTTAGTGAGAGTCTAGAGAGTCCTGTGAGTAATTAGTTTTTGTCGAAGTTGGAAACATATGTATGATATGTATATTGTGTATATAAAAATAATAAAACATAAATATCATGCATCCATCGATATATGAACATACATACAAATATTATATAAACATCACTTTCCAAAAATTCAAAAAGAGTTGTTGATAAATAAAACCAGATGTGAAGTGTCATTATGATACATCAATATCTAGAATAGGTTATGTAAATGGTATATGGTAATATTGATAATGGTTCTATCCATTTTTCTCGGTCACATGCCAAGTACCAAAATCATGTTATGCGACTTCTTTCGATAAACTGTCGGAAAGTGAATTCCTCTCACTGTAAATGTGATGACAAGAAATGTAGTCAAAATGGGAGTTTATCATGAGAACTTCCAATAAACTATTGTGAGTGTGTGTGTGTGTGTGTGTGAGTGACATGATTTGCACTGATTAAACCAGTTGAATCGCCATACACCTATAATTTTCGACAACCTTATTCAATGGAGAATAATAGTAGAAGTTTTAAAGTGGACAATTCTGCATAGTTGTTTGTACCTGATCCCAATCTCGCCTTTAGTTCAAGGTGATGTGTATTATTTTTATGAAGTACAACACCCCCTCCACGCCAATTTTGTTGTGAAGCATTGTTGAAATTTTCCCAAGGCATGGATCGATTGATAACCTCCTCTGTAATGGGAAGATTTTGTTGGGTTTGTTTCTCATCAGGCAAAAAATTATATATTGTTGTAATTTGTGCATTTATTGCAATAGGCATAGAGGATTCCTCTTGGAAAATTTTGTGATTCCTAGCGAGGCAGATCCCCCAACAAGAGAGGAGGGGGATGTTTTTAAGTTTTACATGTGAAGCCTCATTCCACCATTGCTGCCATGCCTATAAAACATTTTCACCCCCCCAACTGATGTTGATGAAGAAGTCATGACAAAACAAGTTCCAGACTCATATACAAAATGGACAAAAAATGAACAAATGCTCTGTTGATTATTCATCATTTTTTCAATGTGCGCACCAGGATGGGCCATAAAAGGATATATTTTTTAAGTTTTCTCCATAGGGAATTCTTTTCTCCAGTATACTCCAAAAAAATAATTTAGCTTTTGTTGGACTCTTTAGCTTCTAGAAATGTTTCCACCACCAAGGAATGTGTTCAAGCTCCTTTGAGGCAATGATCTATAAATAACCATATTTTGGCATGTAAATTCCCCTTTTAGACCCAAATAAATTTGTCCTCTTTATCATGTATGAGGATGTGGGAGGTGGAAAGTGCATGAGTATAGACTGCCTAGACCTGGTGCCATTGTTCAGGTAAGTTCAAATCATATGCAAATTTCCAGATTTGTCCCCAAATGGATGGATGATCGTGGTCAAAAATTTGATTGAGATGGTAGATCCTTTGCGATGCTAATTGACCAACCAAATCAGGGGGGAGTATATGCTGATTTTTGTTGCTAGACCAAGGGTCAAGTCTGATATACATACTGTCCCAATACACCAAGCGAGACTAGAAGCGATAAGGTGGGCTTGATTTGATTATTTCTTTCCAGATTGTGGAAATTTTTGGTGTATTCATGTTTTGTAGTTGAAACCAATCTACAAGGGAGAGGGGATATATATATTTCTTGGTGAAAACTTAAGTCCATAAGTTCGTTGAGGAGATAGTACGCCAACTTTCTTTATCCGTGAAGGCTTGTGAGAAATTATACATATTTTTGATACCCCAGCCTCCCTACTTTTTGGGCAATGTTATTTTGTCTCAATTGACCCATGCAAAGGTTTTCCCTTCTTTCTATCCTCACCAAAGGAAATTAAAACATAACTTCTAGATAACATTCTAAATACCTTTTGGAATCCAAAATAAAGACATCCAAAAGACTAGGGTGGCTTCAAGGATAGATTTAATTAAAACCAGCTTGTCAGCACGGGATAGCCACTTATGACTCTAAATTTTTATTATGTTCTCAATTTTTTCTGCCAGCCACATCCATTCCACCTTCTTGTAGTCATTAAGTTATAATGGAAACTAAGATATTTAATGCCTTCCTCAAGCGTCTTGATCTGAAAAGGGAATAGTCCTCTTACATAGTCCACTTCATCCTTAGAACATCCAACCACCGTGAGAGTAGATTTAAGATTATTTGCAACCATACATATCGCTTTGTAGAAAAGGGTCATAATATAATTGAAATATTCTGAATCTTTGTTGAATCCATATAGAAAAATGAGCACATCATCAACAAATAATAGATGCATGAGTGTGAACTCACCTGCCACAGGAGCACCTGATATTGTGCTTTGTGTTTTTGTGCTCTTGACAAATCTACTTAATCCTTCCATAACTAAAAGAAGGGGGGGGGGGGGGGGGGGGGGGGGGGGGGGGTGGTGGGGTGGGGTGGTGGACAACGGGAAACCTTGAATAAGTCCCCTTTCAGCTTAGAATAAGTGTGATGTTGCACCATTCATCAATACTACAAAGGTTGTTAGTTTATTATGTTGTTGTTAAATCCCATATGAGTTAATATCATCCTGATATAGAGCTAGTTTGTTCTATCAAAGGATTTCGACAAGTCTATTTTTAGGATCATTCCTTTTAATTTCTTGGTCTTTAGGGTGTGTAAACCTTCCTGTGAAACCTCGATTGCTTCATGTATCTGACGATCTTGGGGGAAAGAAAATTTTTCCAGTGAAATATGAAGGGATAAGATTGGTTTGATTTGGTTGACAATGATCTATGCAATAATTTTATAAATAACATTGCAGAGTGAGATGGATCTATAATCATAAAAATGAACTCAGATTGTATGATTTGGGAATTAGAGCTATGAATGTAGTGTTGTAAGCTCCATACATCTTCCTAGAGGTACGACATTCTTCAACAATGTTTAATAAATCAATACCAATCAGGTCATAGAATCTCAGGTAAAATTCAACCATCCATCTGTCAGGTCCAGGGCTTTTGTCTTTTTCTTTTTAACTAGTGAAGAACAACCTCTAGTTCCCCATGAGATATAGGTTGATCAAGTTCTTCATTATCCTCCTCCATAACAAATCTAGGGATGTATTGTGAGGTATTTATAATTTCGGCCAACGAAGCCACCCACAGTGTAGAGAAGAGCGATTGGAAATGTTGAACACCCATTCTGGCCAAATCCCTGAAATTTGTAAACTTGTTTCCAGCCGCATCTTTTAGGGACCAAATAGTGTTGATTTACTTTCTTCCCTTCACATATTGTTGAAAGAATTTAGTGTTGTCATCTCCCGCTTTCCTCCAAATCACTCTACTTCTAAGTCTCCATGTTTCTTCTTAAGCATTTAATATATATATTTTTTTTCCATATCAAGTTGGATGATGAGAAGTTTTTATTCATTTGTGATATTGTCCCCGCCATCGGGCCCTTATAAAAGAGCTAATTCCTCTTCAATCTTTCTCAAAGCTTCCTTATCTTTCTAATTTTTAACTTTTATCCATACCAATCTTTTCCTCTTGATATTATTTAAATTATCATTGAACTAGGATTCAAGTGATCTATCATCTCCAAATTCACAGGGTCATTAAAACTCTTTGACCATGTTCCTAAACACCTCCTCCTTTAACCAAGTTGAATTAAATTTAAAAGGGGAATTTGGTTTTTTTATATGCGCTGCCAACTCCAAATAAATGGGGTGATGATCAGACAACCCCCCCAACCCCACCCATTGTCTAAAGAGAGAAGGATGATCTAATAACATGGCTTTTATCAAAAAATGATCAAGTATTTTAGCAACCATCTCTTCCCCAATCCTTCTATTATGCCTCGTTGGAGATATTTATGCCATGTATACATCAATAAGGTTATGGTTATCCAATAAGTGGGAAAAATAATTCAAAAGAAAGTCCACTTGAGAATGAACCCCCAACATTCATATCTCCCCAAAGATAATTTTATATCCCCTCTCACAATCAAATGAGCATCATTCATAAATGATCTTTTCATAATATTATTCCAATAAACTTCCCTCTCATGGCAAGGGCCATAAATATTGACAGTCCTAAAATGAAAACCAAGTTCTTCAGAAAACACATCAGCAACAACCAAGTTCTGGGATCCCCAAACTGTAATAATCTTTATGGTTCTCTGATTGATACCAACTGCTACACCTCCTAATCAACCCCTCACATCCATTGAAAAAAGAAAAAAGAAAAAAATTACATATTCTCTCCAGGCAAGTGTCTATGTTTATGATTGTACCCAACATCTCTTGTAGGTATATCATATCGAATTGATCTAAATTGATGAGATGTTTGAGCGCTAGATTTTTGGAGGATCTAGCCAACCCTCGTAGTTGAAGGAGAGGCACTTCATTGGGGAATGGTGGATGGGGTATTCCTTGCTTTAAGAGCCCCTTCTAATGAGAGTTGATGACCAACTATGATGTCTTGGAAAGCCCTACTAATGGCTTTGGATATGTTGGATTATCTTCCACAAGGGATTTTGGGAATTTTGGTCGATGAGAGAGGTCCCAATCCTCTCCCATTCCCTGGAGGGAGACGACATTACAAGAATACTTTGAGGGGATCTGAGGTTGTATCTATGGCCTATCTCAGAGATCAGTATTGCCACTGATGTGGGAGGGATATAAGGGGCAGGAGCTGGGAAGAAAATAGCAAAGGAGATAATAGGAAAAGATATAACCCTAGATAGTGGTGGGAAACAAGAATACCCAGGGAAAACAAAGAAATAGAGATAGATGATACATCAAATATCATAGAAGAATTGAAACATGACATTATGGGAGAGGAATAAGCTATGCCCGGGAGTGAAGAGGGATGTGGATGACTTGTCTGGCATTCCTCTCCCCGATTGAGATCTCGAGCCTCAAACTACCTTGAGTGTGAAACCCTTGCATATTTGTCTCCTTCCTGAGTGCTCTGGACATGCTTAAAGTGATTCCCTAGAGTAGAACTTCCTTCAATATCCGGGGCCTACTCAGACCTATTATTCGTTGTTTCCCCCGCTACATCTCTATCTTTAGTGTGATACAAGGGGCATTCTTTGTAAACGTGGCCAACTTCATGGAAATGTCGAAATATAAATGGTATCCCTTCATAATCTAGTATCTGGTTGTGCACATATCCTCGGTAGTGGAGTATCATATTTTCCACCAAGCCCTCCTTAGTGTCGAGATAGACAAGGACCCTACCATAAGAAATTCTCCTCGTCTCCAAATATGATTTGTCTAAATCAAGATAAGTCTCGAGCTCATCCCCTATGTAATGAAATACATCTTCCATCCAAAGTTGAAGGGGGCGTCCCGAGAGCCTGACCTATATTGGCCCTGCACCTAGTTGTTCTTTCTCAAGGTCAAAGAGGGGATTCAACCTTTTTAAATACACAAAATAAAGGGCCATTTTAATGTTCCAGTACTACGAGAGAACCCAGTGCGCATGCTCTTCTTTACTAAATTTAAAAGAAAATCAAACATTTGGACATGGTATAAATGGATGGAAGCTCATCCAAAATGTGTCCCCAATTCTCCTGCGCCCATCTCCTTAAAGGCGCTACATAGTAGTGTTTGCCTTTGATTCTTCTGACCAAAACTCTTTCCATTATAGACATAATTTCATTGAATCTAATACCCTCCAAAAGTACTAATGCTCAGTCCCTATCTTCTACCTTGGGGAATTTCGTCTTCCTTGCCTTCTTCTTCTTTCCTGTCGCCGAAGCATATTTAGATAGTGAGGTTATATCTTGAGGGTGCACCCTTGATGGATCCTCGACGCAAGGAAGACAAAGGTTCAATAATTCTCTTACATTCCATATGCCCTGACCTAAACAAAAAGACAGTCCTAATGAGCCAAAATGTAATTGGGAGAAATACTAGCCTTCTCATGCTATATAGCCGATAGGAATTTCGAATGACCATCCACATTCCCCAAGAGAAACCCCAAAAATTCCCCTGAAATCTGTAGGTCTCGGTAGCGAGCCTCTCCATTTTCCTAAAGGCTCTGAACAATAGATTCATTGCTGATAGGTATGAATGTTTGTAATGGGATGTTAGGTCTTAAGTAAGCCTTGACGAAATTCAGGGCCTCAATCAAGAAATCGGTTGGAAGCTATAGTTGTTCGTTTAAATTCATTGATACTATTATCAAGATCTCTGATGACACCTCCTTATGCTGAAGGGAGGAGGTAGAATCATCAATTCCCAGAAGATTTTGGGAAAAGGGAATCCCTTTTGTGATATTTTCCAATGATGCAAAAAATAGTGAATTTGGTGAGCCAGGTGTCACCTCCATCTTTATTCCAAGTTGTTGAGGTGGAGGGCTCGTCTAGATGGAGATATTCTCTATTGGGTCTTTTGAATAATCTATCAATTCCTCCTCCATATGTATAAACTTCTATTCACTATCAGGCCTTTCAAAAAAGTAAAAGTGAAAACTGCCATAGTAGAAAACCATAACCTACAAGCATATTGCAAACCCTAATCACCCACCTATTCGCAGAGCATGTCAGTAACTCCTTAAACCGTCAGGGAAAACTGCATACTAGGGGTTCCTTATGAAACCACCTGAAGAGGTCTGACATCGTTCCAAGACCTATTTATATCTCATGGTGTCTGCAGCCACAGTGAAGTGCCCCGAAACTCCTTGAAATTCATCAAGGATGAACGCAGACCAGTTTCTTTGTATGCTACTGTCTAATTAGGTTTGTTTTCATCACCCGTGAGAGATCCCAAACCCTATCCCTTATCTAAATGTTAAAATAACTATGATATATAGTATATAATATATATATATATATATATATATATTTAGCAAACTTATTAATCCTTAAATTAACCTTGTTTAAATTGTTAAGTACATTTAATTCCTATTTTAAATTCTCATTGTTCCTTTTTCAAAAATAAATATATTATTTTCATTTTTGATACTCTTCACTATTAGTACTAAAACCCCCTCATATTTAATAATATTTGAAATTTTCAATATGATTAATAATGATTGAAAAATTATTTAAATAAAATAGTATTTATAAAATAATCATATTATTTTAACTGTTCATTTTCTTAAAATTCTAAAATAATAAATAATAATAAATTATAATGGTTATAAATGAAAAAATTTAATTACTAATATAAATTCAATTATAAATCAAATAAATTTTCCCATAAACCAAATAACTTACCTCAATTTTTTTTTAAATATGTTTGTATTTCTATTGATAGATGATGAAATTACATGAGGTATTACATCAAAAAAAATTCAAAACTTTGATAGTTCCAGAGT
Source organism: Pinus taeda (assembly GCA_000404065.3). Lineage (NCBI taxonomy): Eukaryota > Viridiplantae > Streptophyta > Pinopsida > Pinales > Pinaceae > Pinus > Pinus taeda. The sequence continues at coordinate 24,227 of APFE031629131.1, forward strand.
GAAAAAGATTCCACAATCATGATGCAAAAAATGGGGCATAGTAGACATTTGTATTGGCCCAAAAACTAGGGTGTCTCGCACCAAATATTAAAACGTGAACCCATCCACCCTTTACAAAAAGATCACATGAGATAACTAATATTGACATAGGGATGCCACAAAAAATAAACTAAACACCTTACAATGTAGTAAAAAACTGAGAAAAATGTAAACTAGTCAAGGATAATAAATGATGATTCTAGAGAGCCAACGACATGAGAGTTGTTCTCCAGTAAGATATAATTGGCATTGATAGTGTTGGGAGGAATTAAATTGATTACTTCAGCCTCTTCCTCATGTCCATTGGAGTTGGTATCGGAGTTTGAATCTATATATTGTTCCACTTGGGTCATCCTTACTACTATGTTGTCTAAATTGTATCTAATGTCCCACATGATGCCCTTGATTTCTTTCTGGTGTGTAAAGAGTTTGTAATTATCGACTTTCTTATCACAAGTAATCATGCTAAGCAGTGTCTCCATTTGGAAATGGTGGGTGATTGGGTGAAGAAAATGGAGTTGTCTCTTTCTAAATTTTCTAGGATCTGGTACCAATTTGAGGTTGCCTCTGCTTATCTCAGGATCATAAATATTGGCGGTCTCCAAATACCTTGGCTTCCAGCTTCAGAATTTGTTTCCTGGCCTCAAAAGGAGCAGTCTTAAAGAAGTTTTCCATTGATTCCTAACCAAACAACTTCTTTTTCCTTGAGGAGGATGCCCTTGGTACTCCACCCCGTCAAACGGATAGTTTTTGTTGTAGCACCATGTATAACCTGCAAAGAAAATAACTGACCATGACCATTTTTGACTAAGAAAGGACCCCAACAATATCACAAAGGGAATGTTATTCTACCTAGACACTGAAGCGGTAATTGACTACAAAGTAAGGGAGGAAAGTGAAAGGTTGAAGGGTTGAGGGAGGCCCATGAGACACCCCTTGACACAACTCAATTGAACTTATGAATGTGTGAGCATATAAAGGTTGGGAGTGGTGAGATCTAGTTTTAAAACCAAATCGAGAAAGTACCCGAATACCAAACCCCACAAATAAGCATTGGGTAGTTCAAAGATACCCCAATTGGATCTAAGCTCTGTAAGGATGTTGGGGATAATATGACCACCAACTCAAAAGATGGGCTAGACCTCATGCTATGCAAGAAGAACACAAACAACATTGAGAGAGACTACCACCTTGAGTACTCAAGCATTGTTGTGACCGAAGATGAGAACAATAATAAAGTTTAGATAAAAGGAAAAGAGACAAGTAAGGTGGTGAATGAACTTGAAACAACATTGCAAACCAAAGCTTCAACCACCATTCAATAATGTACACCAATTCCAGGAGGCGATGAGTTGCAACTTTGTTGACGAGCAAGTCTCCTGAGTTTACCACCCTGCAAACAACATAGGGCTTTTATAACAGATTGCGAGCATGAGGTATATGACATGAGGAGGGGAGAGAAAACCATTCAAAATGCATGGCAAGGTCCAAGTGTCCCAAGTGAAAACAAAACTCATAAAATTGACGCAAAGGTGCATGATGATCTCATAAATGAGGTTAATTCTCCTGTCAGGTATATCTCTTGCTATGGCTAATTCGCCATGAGAGGAGGTTGCCAAGACCATAGAGACAAAAGAAATGATCATAGTGACAATCTCGGGGCATATGAAAACACAGTGAGTGAAGGTTGTACATTTAATAGGAGGGGCCCTGGCTAGGTGGTGCCTTGTACCTTGAAATAATTCACGCCACACGGTTGCCATGTGAGGGAAAGGAGAAGGCCTAGTTCAATTTTCAAGAGACGCCAATGGTTTTGGCATGGAAGGGACAAGTGTGTATCTTATTAACATGTTTATTTAATTATGTTATAGTTTACTATGCCTCTTTAATATAGGTTACCTCCGTTTCTGGAAAGTGATCAACAACAAAACACTCCCATCGGTGAGAGATGTATTGGCAACAAACTTGTCTTGGTGAATCAGTTGACTGATCCCATGAAATCCATCCTTTTATTTCATCTCTTCCAATGATACATCAATGGAGGAATTTTCTCGCAGGCTACCCTAGTTCACCAAGTGGTCTGCCACCTTGTTCCCTTCATGTCGTGTGTGTAAGAGAATTACGTAGTCAAAGTTTGATATCGGGTCACTTATAATTCCAACCGTCATCTTTAGGTGCAAACTTTGAATAATTCTATCAGGTGAGTGACCAAGGAGTAATTTTCGGATACAAGTTATTACAACTTGGGAATCACCATGGACCTAGATTAGCTTGTAACCTTTCTTAACAAGTATTTGGAGCACTTTTTTAAGTGCCATGAATTTTTCCATGTTGTTCGTAGTTATCCCATAAGACTGAGAAGAAACATGTAAGGGGCTTGAGTTAGCATTCCTGACAATACCTCCAATGCCTGATTTTCTTAGATCTCCTTTATAGGCTCCATGAAATCTTAATTCGAAGAAGACTTATGGAGGAGGTATAAAAAAGTTTGGGTTGGATGGTTTGATGCGTTCATTGTGTAAAGAACCATCGACACCCTTTTGCGCTTGGATACCAATATATTTTGATATGTGTCTTAGTCTCATCCATGGGGAATTAGTCTATAGGCAAAGGAACTACCACAATTGTCTCCTTAATATTGTTTAGGATGGTGTCTTGAAGAATTCGTAAGGTCCTCTACTTACCCTCAATTAGTTATAGGTTCCTCTCTTTCCATAGAATCTAGAAGGAAAATCGATGGCTAGGTGCCAATATTTTGATATTAGAGTGTTTTTAATCTTTCGCTCAAAACAACATTCCACCCAAGATCTAACTATCAAGGTGGTTGGCATAGGACATCTAAATAGTTTTTGGACGAAGTTCCACAATCTATTGGCAAACGAGCACTTAAAAAATAGGTGTTTCATTATCTCTTCCTCCTTTAAGCAAAGTAGACATATTGAGGGCCCTCAATATCTTTAGTTCTAAAATGTTCCATGTTAGTAATCATCCCCATGCAATCAACCAGAGGAAGGTTTCAATTTTGGGCCAGCCACAATCCTTCCATAGGTGGTTCCACAATTTTGATTGTTCTTGTAATTGAGCATTCGCTAAGATGGAGTTGATTTATTTAATGTTAATGCACCTAATGGTTGTCTCTCCCATCACAAAATGTATGGTTTCTCTGATATGTGGATTAGTTGATTTTATAATGTCATATTGTAGTCATTCCAATGATATGTGCCCTTGGATTGTTCCCGCGAGAGATCCCAGTTAGTTTTTGTTTTCCATTGGTGCTAGAGCTGATAATTTCCTCTCTCTTTCCAAAAATCGACAACATGATGAGCTCCTTGGGCTTGAGAAAGATCATTAATTTTTTGGAACTTACCAATGGATTGCATACTGATGCTAGGATTCCTCCCAAAAGGTAGCCATTTTTCCATTACCTACCTCCCAAAATGCACTTTGTTTGAAAATGTTTCTTGTCTGGAAGGCCCAATACCATACTTTCATGTTGAAAATGCAACAAGAAAATCTAATTCAATTTTTTCCTTGAATTAAATTAGGAATAAAATTGTAATTCCACATCACAATACAACTTATTCGAGTTAACTAATTTAATTTGACTTAGTTGGCTCAGTTGATTCGAATTAAGGGTCTAACTAGTGTCATGTAGAGCGTATCCTACATTATACGAGTCTTGGTTGAGTTTATTTTGAGTTATAATTAATTAATTTAGTTTAATTTAGTTAATGTTAGTTAAACTAGTTTCAACTAATGGAGGAAATAGTAGGAGGTCAGATAGTCGGGTGCTTCTTCATGTGTTCAACCAATTAATTGATGATTCACACATAAATAACTCATGCATGTCATATCTGAGAGTTACCCAGATGAGATTGGAGTTCAGGGACAATGTACTATCAGTGGTATAATCATCTAAATTGTACAGATGTTGGATGCAATCAAAGGAAGGCCTATGAGGATTGCACAATTTCCCTAATTAATAGGGGCTAATTCCCAAGGAAACAACGCAAGGAAATAAGAACTTGGGCAAGCATAAAATTGGTTAAGTATTGGCCTAGGCTTGTCTAGGAAGATGTGAGACAAATAGAGATAGTGCATAGATTGCTTAGGCTTGATTAAAGCATTGTAATCTTCTCATATTTTATGACTAATGCAATATACAGATAGCAGGGGTTTGTAGTTGTGGTTTTCCCTAGGAAGTCATTGTGTAATGTGTTGATTGCATTATTTCTCATGTATGCTTTGTGATTTCGCGATCGTTTAATTGTTTCCGCTGATGAGTAGAGTAGATTCAAGTCTATTGTTTTAGTAAATTACAATTAGTAGTTTGAATCTACAAGAAATTTCTACATGGTATCAGAGCAGAAATCACCCTGGAAGAGGACAATAAGAGTTTGCCTTTTGCAGGCGAAATTGAATTTGCGGTATCATTCTTAAGAGCCAACATGATTTCATTATATGGATTGGGACTCAAATATTCCCTTGAGAGTAGTTCAAACTATATTGCTTGGAAGGAAAGGATGGAGCCAGTGTTGGAAAACAACAAGATAAAGGAATTCATAGACACTGATATTCCTAAGCCTCCAACAAAAGATGATCAAGATATGGAAAAGTAGAAGAAATGTGTTGCAAAGGCGAGAAGGATCATACTAGAAGGAGTTAGATATCATATCGTCTCAAACCTCCATAGGAAGGAGACTCCATATGCAATTTGGAAGGACTTGACAAACCCATTTCAGAACAACAGTGACCATAGGAAGCTAGCATTGAAGGACAACCTCAGGAAAATCAAGATGGAGAAGGGTGACATAATACCAAAGTACTTGAACAAGTTCACCCAATGTCGGGATGAGCTTGGAAATGTTGGTGTTACAGTTGCTGAAGATGATCTGGTCAACCTATCACTACTAGGCCTTCCCAAGAGTAGACACAACTACCAGGATTTGGTAAATGGGAGGTAGAAGCTACCAGAGTCGGAGCATTTGTGAACTGGCTTGGTGCAAGAAGAGATTCGGTAGAATAGTAGAGATGGAACCTCATCCAAGCATGATGATGAGGAGAATTGTGCCTTGGATGGAAACGAAAAGAAAGGGAAATAGAATTCATCCCATTCCAAATCGGATTTTAGTCAGGTAGGCAAGAAGAAGGACTGGTCGAAGATTAAATTTTTCATTGTCATGAGTTGGGACACTATGCCATGAAGTGTCTGCACAAGAATGCCAACAAGAAGCCCCCAAGAGGAGTGGTAAGTGAAGATATTGCTTCACAATTCAAGTTGGATTTCACCCTCATTACTTGCATGGTGACATCGGTGATGGGTAGCGTGTGGTATCTGGATAGTGGATCCTCATTCCATATGATCGAAAATAAAGGATTATTCAGTGACTTGGATGAGAAGGACCTCCATATGCACATTGAAATGGGAGATGATGGAAGGTATATCGTGATCAACATCAATATTGTTACTTTTCAAAGGGAGTTTGGTTCTTCTCTCACATTAATAGATGTCATGTATGTTCTGGGTATGAACAATAATTTAGTTTTAGTTGCTATGTTGAAGGACCGTGGCTATGATGTGATATTTAGCAAATGAAATACTTTCCTTCATCACATAACCTCAGGATAAGTGAAATGGATTAGGGTTCACGTGAAGAACCTCTACAAATTGGATGTAGAAGATTGTGCCGCTTTGAGCATAAAAGCAAAGAAGGTGCAAAGCCAAGGCATCGATGAATTGTGGCATAGAAGATTAGGTCACTTGCACCATGGATATTTGAAGATCATGCAACAAATTTCTATAGGAGTTCCCAAGGGTGCACTAGAGCATAGAGATACATGCAAAAGGTGTACATTGGGGAAGTACACCAAATCCACCTTTCATGATAAGGGTAGTCGAGGGCAAGAGATCCTTGAAATAGTTCACTCATATGTGTGTGGACCATTCTCAACAGCCTCCAGGACCAAGCATAGGTATTATGTAATATTTGTAGATTATTTATTACGTAAGTTCTAGATTTTCTTCATGCAGAAGAAAGATTATAAATTCTCTAAATTTTGTGAATTTAAAGAACTTGTTAAGAAATACACTGATAGGAAAGTGAAGGCTCTCAAAAGCAATAACGATGGAGAATACGTGTTGAAATAATTCAAGAACTTTTGTGCATCGAAAGGTAACCGACGGGAGTTATTAGCACTCCATAATCCACAACAGAATGGGGTGTATGAAAGGAAGAACTTAAGTATTGTGGGAGTTTCACAAGAAAAGTTACATGATCAAGGCCTATCGTTGCATTTGTGGGCTGAAGCATACAACACAGTTGTTATGTGCAAAATAGGATTCCTCATCAAATTCTCGGGATGAGTACACCAGAAGAAGCTTTTTCAAGTAAGAAACCAGATGTGGCACACTTCGGGATCTTTGGTTCATTAGTTTACTGTCATGTTACCAAGGATGCAAGGAAAACGTAGAGACAACAACTCAATTGGGCATAATTATGGGGTACACTGATACATCTCATAACTATCGAGTGTACCTGCGATCTCACAAGATGATAGTGGTTCATAGAGATGTGAATTTCGATGAAGAGAAGGCCATGAGATGTTACCTTGAGAGGGAGCTTCAGTTGCATGCAGATGAGGATCTTTTAGCTCCAAAGGATGAACCTCAAGATGATGTGGAGTAGCCACATGCAGAGGAGCAGAGAACGGAAGCATACACTCATGCAAAGACTTCGAGAGATGGAAGGAAGCACACCAGATAATCTGATAGATTGATGCATGATGCTAGAGAGAATGTGAGAGCACCCACATCACAGCATAGGTAGAGGAGGTCACTAGATCAGTACACTTTCTACATGTCTATGATGAGAGGGAGTGTAGAGATTGAGCCATCCTCATTCGAGGAAGTAGTGCAGCTAGTATGGGTTGATTCCATGGTAGAGGAGTATGACTCCATTATTAGAAACAATGTTTCGGAAGTGGTCCCAAGACCAGAAAACAAGTTAGTGGTGAGTTCCAAATGGCTTTACAAGGTAAAGCAAGTAGCAGATGGGAGTGTGGAGAAACACAAGGCCGGATTTTTGGCCAGAGGGTTCTCTCAATTGGAGGAAATTGATTACGAGGAGATCTTTGCTCCAGTAGCAAGGTACTCTTAAATCATATCTATTCTATCACTTTTAGTGCAGATGGGATGGAAGAGGCATCATATGGATGTAAAGACAACATTCCTCAACAGAGTGATTGGGGAAGAGGTGTACATTTAGTATCCAGAAGGATTTGCGACCTTTAATAGAGATTCACATGTGTGCAAACTCAAGCAAGTGTTGTATGGATTGAAACAAGCACTCTGTGCTTGGCACACCAGAATTGACAACTATTTCACCAGGTTGGGATTCACCAAAAGTGAAGTAGATGAAAACCTTTACCATATTGTGGTTGAAGGTAAATTGTTGATTATATTATTATATGTCGATGATTTAATTCTAGCAAGTGATGAGAAGTTGGTAAAATCTTGCAAAGAGGATATTGCAAGAGAATTTGAGATGAAGGACCTAGGGCTCATGCATTATTTCCTTGGTATGGAATTATGGAAAGGAGATGAGGAACTATTTGTCTCTCACTACAAGTATGCCAATGAGATAATGAATAAGTTCCACATCAAGAGAAGCAAACCAATGGAGACTCCTCTAACAGGGAATTGGAGGAAGGAAGATGTTACTTCAAGTGAAGTAGTGGAGGCTACTATTTACAGGTAGCTTGTGGGTTCACTTATGTATTTGGTGAACACATGACCAAACATATGTTTTGAAATTAACCAGCTTAGTCAAGCAATGATTAATCCAACCAAAATCTATTGGAAGGAATCTAAACATTTGTTGAGATACCTAAGAGGAACCACTTAGTTTGGTCATTGGTACAGACAGATAGAGGGAGTGAAGCTTCAAGGCTTCAAAAATGCAGATTAGGAAGGGAATACATTTGATAGGAAGAGTACATCAGGGGGAATCTTCAGTATTGGATCAACAATGTTTTCTAATTGGTACATGTTGGCTTAAGGGGGCCTGACCCATGTTCAGAGTTATTTGCGCTAACAAAAAAAAAACCCTAACTGTTGGCCCTTTCGGAAACAACCTGCATAGTGCAGGCTGTAGTCTCACCCGAAGCAGTATTGGAGGATGTTAGAACCAGGTTTCTACATCCAGAGACCGTGTGATATGTATTCCTAATCCCTCGCAGCTTAGACTTGCCTTCACACAGATCTATACCTTCCTATGGCCTACTACTGCAACTCTATCCAAACGGCCCCTAGACCTTCACGAAGGTCTACGATCAGGCCTTTTAGACCTAAAAGAAGCAAACTCACAAATTTATCTTAGTAAATAACAACCCTCGATCTGCCTTCGTATAGATCTACCTGTTCCGAACAATTATATTACCAGGTATATCTAATATCTTCGCGAAACAGTTTATTACACTTTTCATGCATGAGTACTAAATATCTAACTGATTCGTGCAGAGAATATACTTTATTTCATAGAAACAGATCATTAGGTGATGATGCATAACTTAACAGAAATAAGAACAAAGCATAGATGTAATAGATTCGGTCCAAAATCATTCTTTATTAGATTCAACATTCAATTTACATACTCTTGCACCCTACGCACCCAGTTGCAGAGGCCTGCGCACTCAGCAGCAGACTTGCCAAGGTCTCCGTGCACTCAGCTGCAAGAGCCTTCCCCTTTTGCCTAAGTACAGGAAAACAAAGCTTTCATGCCTTAGCACTTGCCCTTACACTTTTTCCTTTTCCCAAAAGTTATATATCTAGACTCGCTATGACTCAAATATTTATAGCCTTTCTAACACAATACCATGGCTCGCGGCATATAGGTGAGTCTCAAAACCATCCTATCACTTACCCACTTAGCTACTTACTTTACATTCTCTACAAAATTCTTGACCAAAACTAGTTAAACTAACCCAAAATTGACCCTAGGGACCCTATCCCAACAGGCCCCCAACACAAATATGGTGACTCACCCTCGAGTCACTCAGATGGCTTTTCTACTTTGTGGTGGAGATCACTGAAATCCTTCTTCAATGCTTCCAGCTCCGTGATGCCTTGTATTGCAGCCTACTTCACCTCTTCGAACAAGTTTCCTATAGTTGGTCCTTCTACTACAAGCTGCATGGTCCTATGAGTCTGTTGCATAGCTTTCAGTTTCTCCTTAATGGTCTAAGAAATTTGGCTGGCCTCTTCTGTCCAAGGTTGAAGCTGAGCCTTTAACACTGATTATTTTTGTTGCAATTCCTGTACGTGTGCCTGTAGCAACTTCCCTTCCTGTAGGCGCATGAAGCGCTGAATTGGTGCCAATATGTGGGTAGTCGCCCAGATCTCATCATATTTCTAATGGGCTTCCCTAATTTCTGTACTTAACCTTTGAAGTTTGGGTCCTCTTGCAAAGTGTCCCATAACTCCATGTCATTGTTAAAAAGGAAGTTGTAGCCTTTGATTGCATTCTCCAGAGTAGTCATGTGCTCCTTTATAGTTGCGTCGAGCTACTCCCTGACCTCTGGCGGAGTAGTCGGTTGTAGCTTCAGCTGTAATTCTACTAGCTTCATTTGGAAGTCAAACGTGACTCTCCCTATCTCATCTTTTGATTCACGTACTGCAATAGCCAATTTACTGACCTTCATTGTAGTTGCGGTGTCTCTTGTAATATGTAATTCTGGGATGGAATTACACGCTTGGTAATTGCTTCTTCTAGGCTCTGACTCCGTGCTTCTAGTTCTTCCTTTTCTTTTAGGGCCTAAGCCTTCTTGGCAAATATTTTCTCATTGTTTACCTTAACCTTGTTGATTACTGCAAGTGTACGCTACTCTTTGATTCTAAGATCGTTCGAGACCTCCTGATGTAGTGCATGGAAGGTCTGAAGTGGCAGTGCGGCTAAGTTTACCCCTACGTCTTTGATCATGCACAGTAGAGTGCAATATTCCTCTATTTTAGTGTGTACTTATCCATCTGGTAAGGAGATGACTCTGAGGTCTAGAGTCCTTTCCATCTCCAATACGCTCTCAGGACCATTTGTTGGCTTAAGGGGGCCTAACCCAGGTTTAGAGTTATTCGCACCAACCAACAAAACCCTAATTGTTGGCCCTTTTGACAACAACCCGCATAGCGCTAGCTACAGTCTCACCTGAAGAAATATTAGGGGATGCTAGAACCAAATTTATGCATCCAGAGACCATGTGATATGTATTCCTAATCCCTTGTAGCTCAGACCTTCCTTCATGCAGATCTATACCTTCCTATGACCTACTACTGCAGCTCTATCCAAACGGTCGCTAGACCTTCGCGAAGGTCTACGATCAGGCCTTTCAGACCTAAAAGAAGGAGACTCACTAACTTTCGCTTAATAAATAACAACCCTAGATCTGCCTTCTCCCATATCTACCTATTCCAAACAGTTATATTACCATATCTATCTAATATCTTCGTGAAACAGTTTATTACACTTTTAATGCATGAGTATTAAAGATCTAACAGATTCACGCCAATAATACACTTTATTTCATGGAAACAAATCATTAGGCAATGATGCATAACTTAACATAAGTAAGAACAAAGCACAGATGCAATAGATCCGGTCCAAAATCAGTGTTTATTAGATTCAACATTCAATTTACAGACTCTTCCACCCTGCGCACGTAGCTGCAGGGGCCCATGCACTCAATTGTGGGCTTGCCAAGATCTCCGCGAACTCAACTGCATGAGCCTTCCCCTTTCACCTAAGTATAAGAAAACAGAGCTTTCCTGCCTTAGCACTTACCCTTACACTTTTTCTTTTTCCCAAAATTTATATATCTAGACTCGCTATGACTCAAATATTTATAGCCTTTCTAATACAATACAATGGCTTGTGCCTATGGGTGAGTCTCAAAACCATCCTATCACTTACCCATACAAGGGGCTAAATCCCCTTTGACTCTTACTTAGTTGCACACTCTGCTTCCCCATTTTGCGGAGACTTTACATTGTTTACAAAATTCTTGACCAAAACTAATTAAACTAACCCAAAATTAACCCTGGGGATCCTATCCCAACAGTACAATGGGAAGCGGAGATTAGTTTCACTCAGTTCGACAGAAGCAGAGTACATGGTTGCTAGTCAAGTAACTTGTCAGGCTATTTGGATGAGGAAGATCCTTGTTGGGTTATTTGTTCAGCAAATGGATCCTACAGTGATTTACTGTGACAATTAGAGTTGTATCAAACTCTCTGAAAATACAGTTTTTCATGATCAGTCTAATCATAACGACATCTAGTATCACCATCTATGAGATTGTGTGCAGAGGAGAATCATATTGCTGGAGTACATTCCTACAGAGTAATAAAATGTAGACATCTTGACGAAGACACTGTCAAGAGGCAAATTCGAGTTCCATAGAGGCAAGATTGGGGTATATGATAATCCCTTTCTTGTTGAGAGGGAGTGTTGAAAATGCAACAAGAAAATCCTAATTTAATTTTGTCCTTAAATTAAATTAGGAATAAAATTGTAATTCCACATCACAAGAAAACTTGTACCAGTTAACTAAGTTAATTTGACTTATTTGGCTCAGTTAATTCAAGTTGAGGGTCTAACTAGAGTCATGTAGAGTGTCTCCTACAATATAGGAGCCCTGGTTGAGTTTATTTCGAGTCGTAATTAATTAATTCAGTTTAACTGAGTTAAAGTTGGTTAAACTAGTTCCAACTAATGGAGATACTAGTAGGACGTCAGAAAGTGGGGTGTTGCTTCATGTGTTCAACTAGTTAACTGATGATTCAATCATAGGTAACTCATGCATGTTAGATCTTAGAGTTACCAAATTGAGATTAGAGTTCAGGGACAATGTACTACTAGTTGTATAATCATCTGAATTGTATAGGATGTGCATGCAGTCAGAGGAAGGCCTATGAGGATTGCACTATTCCAAACAAGGAATTTCCCTAATTAATAGGGGTTGATTCCCAAGGAAACACCACAAGGAAATAGGGAATTGGGCAAGCAAAAAAATTGTTAAGTATTGAAATAGGCTTGTCTAGGAAGCTATGAGACAGATATAGATAGTGCAGAGGTTTCTCAGGCTTGAGGAAAGCATTGTAATCTTCTCATATTTTTGAACTAATGCAATATACAAATAACAAGGGTTTCTAGTTGTGGCTTTCCCTAGGAAATCATTGTGCAATGTGTTGATTGAATTCTTTCTCTTGTATGCTCATGATTTTTCTATCATTTAATTGTTTCCGTTGATGAGCAGAGTAGATTCAAGTCTATTGTTTTAGAAAATTGAATTAGCAGTTTGAATCTACAAGGAATCTCTACATATCAAACCTTTGATTTCCCCATCAAAGCATAGTCCTTCAGCTTGTGTGTTCACAGGTAGATATTTGTGGGACCATATTTCCTTCTAGGTTTGAGAACCACCCTAGACCCAAAGCCACTAAAGCTTCATGCATTGGTTGTGCTAGTTAGAGTGGGATCACGTAGACCTAATCCTCTTTTCTTCTTAGGGAGTGACAATTTATGCCACCCCACTAACGCCCATGTGCGCTTATTGGTTGAGCCTTTCCATAAGAAGTTAGTCCATAATGATTTCAGTTGGTTTGATAATGTGACTGGAATTGGAATTGTTGTAAGATGATAGTTGGTTAAGGCTTGTAATACTACTTTTATTAAAACCAATCGACTTGGGAAGTTAAGTGCTCTAAAGGTCCAGTTATTGAATTTGTGATGAGTCTTCTCTATAAGCTCTTCCCATGCGGAGAGTTTGTTGTAATTTAGTACAAGTTCTCTACCAAAACCTATCATTTTACTTAGTCATTTTTGAACCGTCTCTGTGTAATTGAAGAAAAAAATGTGCCTTTTCTCAATGCTCACTTCAATACCTAAGGATTCCATGAAATTTTGCAAGATCCTACGTATTCTTTTCAGTTCTTCAGAGGTTGGTAACCCGAATAAAATTATGTCATCAATAAATTCTAGATGTGAAATTGGGAAATATGCTCCAAATAAATGAAGCCCATATATGTGTCCTGACTCGCTAGCTTTTTGGAACATTCGACCTAGGCCTTCCATAGCTAAAATAAAGAGGAAGTGTGACAAAGGATCACCTTGCCTCAAACCTCTTGATGAATGAAATGGATGCGAGGGGGACCCATTGATTAGTATGGAGAATGACACTGATGAAATAAGAGATAAAGCCCAATCTATCCATTGTTTTCAAAAACCAAAATCCTAACTGACCGAGAAATGTCTAACTTATTTGATCATAAGCTTTGGATAAGTCCAATTTAATGAACATACCTAGGTGTTTGGTGATATTTAGGGAATGTAATATCTCTTGAACCACTATGACGCCATTACAGATCTATCTTCCTTCGACAAAGCCTGATTAAGATAGATATATAAGGGAAGGAAGGAATGGTTTCAACCTGTTGACCATCACTATTGATATGATTTTATAAATCATGTTACAAAGGGCTATCGGACGGAAGCCTTCAAGGCTTTCTGAGTGACCTGTTTTGGGAACTAGTGTGAGGAATGTTGCATTAAGTGCTAGATGAAGTGCTTCAATGAACCTTGATTCTTCAACAAGATCTAAAATTTCCTTCCCAAGGAATCCCCAACATTTCTAGAAAAACTTCGTTGTGAAATCGTCCAGGCCAGGGGTTTTATTTATAGGCATATTCATTACTACCATTTTGGTTTCTTCCAAAGATATTGTCCTCATCAGTGTTATGTTTTTCTCATGATTGATCCTCGTAGGAATATACTGGAGAACTACATTTATAGTTGGTTGCCTATCCATGTTCTTCTCCATGAGAAGTCTATTGAAATGATTTACCAACGCTTTCTCTATTTCTGGGTGTTGGATTTTCCTTTCGCTGTCCTGACCCTAGATAGAGAAAATTATGTTATGATTTCATCAGTGAATCATCGCATTATGGAAAAACTTAGAGTTTCTCTCACCATTCTTGAGCCATTGGATCTTGGACTTCTATTTCCATAATATCTCCTCTTGTTGTCCTATTTCTTCTAGCTTTTGGAGGATGTTTGCTTTAGTGACTACTAACGCTTCTAATCAACCCTCCAATATGATATGTTGTTGGATACTCATAATTTTTTATTCAAGTTCTTTTTTGTCCTCAAAAAATTTTCAAAAGACATACTTATTCTAGTATTTGATCTTTTGTTTCATGCCTTTTAACTTGATTTGAAACGTGTGCATTTTACTTAAGCCACATAAATCTAATTCAAACCACCATTTCCTAAGAATTTCCAGGAAAGGACCATTTTGGAACAAGAAGATCTCAAAGCGAAATGGGCGATTTGAAGGAGCTTCTTTCAAATCAATTTCTAATAGAATGGGCCAGTGATCGGAAGCCATGCACGGTAAAATTGAAGCTTCTACATAGATGTCTCTTTGTATAAGGATCTCTTCAGTAATTAGGAATCTATCCAGTTGACATGCAATCTGGCTTTTACCTCCTCTGTGATTATTCCATGTGTAAGTGCCATTATTGGTATGAAGATCAACAAGGTGTAGACTTTCAATGTAGTCATTGAAAACTTTTGAGATTTGTTCCAGTGGCCTTATGCCTCCCTTTTTCTTTCAAAGCGTACAGATGATATTAAAATCGCCTCCTATCACCCATAATGAGTTCAATAGTAAATGTTTAATATCCTATAGTTTTTGGAGAAAAACATGCCTATCTTTTGTGATTGCAAGGCCATAAACTGTCATTAAATAGATAATGCCTGATGTGCCTGTGTCTGAAGCTCCCTGTAAGGGTGTGGTCAGCTGACCACCAGTTTATGAAATGTATTTCTTTGGGATTCCATCAGATAGCTAGACCCCATGAGTTTCCTTTCACGTCTAATAACATCATTTCATAGCCTTTCCAATAAGAGCCTATAATTTTAGACATCCCCCCTATTAATTTGGTTTCTTGTAGTATAATGATAGCTAGAGTTTCTTTTCTAATGCGCTCACTAAGATATTTTTGTTTCCCTTTGCTATTTAGCCCTCTAATATTCCATGAGATAATTTTCATATTGAACAGTTAAATAAAAAAGTTGGATTATCCACCATTACAGTTGCCTAATCCTAACTCACATGGGGTGGTTTATTTTGTTTCTTGACTTCTTCCTTCGGCTTATTTGCTTTCTTTTTTGATTCCTTATTCATAATTCCCTTTCCCTTCTCCTTGAAATTTTGAAATCCTTGAGCTATATGTTCATTCAATAGATCCCATCGCTCCGTTTTCCAAAAACGATATGCATTAGCGTATGATTCTCTATGCTCCAAGCTCAAGTCTTTTAGCTCGTTTTGGGCCCAGTCATTTATCATGTATACTAAAACCGTTTCTTCCTTTGATAGATATGCTTCTTTCTGGTTTGATAAGGGGGCAACCTCATCGAAGCCTGGTAATGTATAGAGATCAAAACTTGCCCGAGAAAAGTCATCTTCCTCCATTTTGCATTCGGTCCTGTTTTTCTCTTGAGATGGTTCCACTGTCAGTGTTACCGTTCCTACATCCTCTCATTTTTGCATATCTTCCTCCATATCCTCTAATTCAAAAAAGGGGTTTATAGAGTTGAACCTTGATTATTGTTGTTTTGTCTCATGTTTTGGACTTTCGTAAAGCCATCAGAGGTAGTCAAAGCTCCAATAGTTTGTTCCTTCCTTCTTTGTGTGGGCATTCTTAGATTAGATGTCCATGTTCATGGCAGAGTTGAGATTTGAATAGGACATGTTCATAGTTTAGGGGTTGACTCCAGACTTCCCCTTGATAATATAACTCGATAGAGTCTGATAATGGTTAGGATATGTTCATGTATACACATAACCTCACATATGACATGTTTTTTACTTTCTCTGTGATTTCCAATAACTTAACAAAATGACATAGTGCTTGTCTAATTCCTTCCAGGATTTCTGGTATCCAAAAATCCATAGGAAGTGAATAGAGTTTGACTCATAATGGTGATTCTGTGAACTCTTCCTTATCCGGTTCAAGCAGTTCTCCCAATGCCTAATATAGAGCCCAAAATTATTGAAAAAATAGAGTCCTCCTAAAAAAAAATATGGGCCTTATCCTCAAGTTTGTAGAAGATTACTATGAAAAAGCCTTTTGGCCTGAATGGCAAGGATGACATCTTCGACTACCTGCTCGAACATGCATCTTCTCGTCCGATAGTGGCCGATTTTGTGGGTTCTATGGAGATCAACATGACCGAAGACAGACGCAGTCGAGGACTCTACACCACCCAAGAAATAAGGATCGGGCAGCTCTTGCTGGTAAGAAACGTTGTCGCAGTTGCTTATGAGAGCACCTCTATCGCCATGTTTCATGTGGACAACGGGCGTAAAATTAATACCGTGTCTTAAGAAGATCTTGTGGCCACGTTAGTCTGTGCTGCCAGGAAATCACAAAGATTTCTCCATGAACTTTATACTTTATTCTATTCCTCTACGCCCAGCAACCTTCAGGCTCCTGCCATAGATTTGTTTAAAACGGAAGATCAAATCCTTATGGGCCAAGAAGTACAAAATGAAATTTTCCAGGTGGATGTTAACCGTATTCTGGAAATTGTTTGCTTCGAAATAAAAAATAAAGGAAGCCAGACTTGGTCTGCGAGAATGGAAATATACCGGACTCTGGTTGTTTCCATCCCTCATTAACCATTCCTACCTGCTAAACTTGAGTTGGCTAGTAGTCGAAATTCCATGTTTATACATGCTTACAATCCCATCGGGACTCGGGAGAGGAGAATAGATCATTGTTCCTTACTTTGATACCTCCTTCCCTTCCGGCAGCTTCAAGCCAGGCGTAAGAACTGTTGTTTTAAGTGCAAGTGTAGGAGATGCCTTCTGGAGCACTCTTTAAGGAAATCTTTGGATCCTATAATTACGGTTAGATTTGAGAAATTGCATGAAAAATCAAATGAATTGATTGCAGGAAGGTCTCATCAACAGTTGAACCATATGGATCTTCGGGAACACGTAAAATTTGCAAAGCTTTTGCCAAAGGTAGAAGAGACAATCTAGAGTTCCCATGTGTTGAAAACGTAAGAAGAGAAGCTCTAGATTCGTGCATCATTTTTGTTTATTGTAGAGAAAAAAAAATTGTTTTTAGAGAAAGAAATATACATGTTAGGTTCAACCAGAGCTATTTATCTGAAATTTTTTTATTATAAAAATCGAGATATTATTTGATGATAAAAAAAAATAACAGAAAAAATTAATTTTTTATTATAAAAAAATCGAAATATTATTTGATGATAAAAAAAAATAACAGAAAAAATTAAATATGATTGTGCCTTCATAAAAACTATGGTAAGAAATTACACCAAGATCAGAAAATTAAGATAGACATATCTTGTAATACAAACAACATAGACATAACCAAAATCTACATCTTGATGTCAAAGCTTCAGTTATGGAGCCACTACAAATAACTGAATTTTCCAACAAAGATTTCCAAAACTTCCTTGGATAGTTTAACTATTGTGGGTTGAGTTATTTGACAATGAATTTAAAGGACGGTAAATCAAAACATTGCATAGATTTTGAATGATTTGTAGAAATAGACTAAGTTAAATGCTCTCAATACTGATTTGAAAGATAGTATATTTGGTTACTAGTTGAGAGTCACCAAATATCTGGACTTCCCTAATGAAAAAAAATTCACTACCTCTAGTAATGACCAAAGACCCAAAATTTCCACCTTACTGTTAGTTGTTAATTCCTCTGCCATGAAGATCTATAAGCTTGATTAAACGAGTTTTGCTTTAAAAATGACATCCCATTAACACACACATCGAAGTACACCCATAGAACAATATAATCTATATTTAGGATAAAGCGCAATCTAGACTTTCTATATCATAGAGTTAATAAAGAAATTTGAACTTTTTGGCCTTTAACTTCACTGCATATTCCTTGGAATTTTTCAAAACAAATTTCAAAACAAACTATTATCTTATAGTAATAAATATTATTGATGGGATGCTTTTCAATTTTTCAAATTTAGTATTTTAAGTACTAATTTTAGATTAAATTTTAATAGTTTAATAATGTAAATAAGAAAAGAAAGATATTTATAACTAAGAGTTAAAAAATATCATTAATCAAATTCTTTCCTATTTTTCAGATTTATTATTTTTCTTAGCAATTTTAGATTAAATTTTCATCTTTTAATAATGTAAATAAGAATATGGAAATATATTTATATATCACAAAAGGAAGATATTTATATTTAAGATTGAAAGAAATAAAAATGAAATGTATATAATTTAGATTTGAAGTTTGGCCTCGCTCTGTTATTGTATTTGACAATTCCATTTTAAAGTGAAAGATTGGAAATGATATTTAGTCCAAATGAAATTGTAGTTTTCACATGTGTATTTGAACAAACTATCAAATTTTGTTAAAAACATTAATATAATCTTATAAATTAAATGATTGATAAATATTAATAGACCAAAATCTATATGTTGAGGTCAAAAACTTTGATTATAGAGCCATCAAAAATTTCTCAATAACTGAATGTTCCAACAGTTGTATGTTGAGTTCTTTCACAATGAATTTAAAGGACAATCAATAAAAACACTGCATAGATTTTGAAAGATTTGTAAAAGAAGTCTAAGTCAAATTCTCTCAATACTGATTTGAAATATAGTCCATTTAGTTATTAGTTGAGAGTCACCAAAAATCTAGACTTAGTTAATATCTTTTCTTTTTTCCACTACGTTCGGTAATAACCAAATACCTAAAATTTCCACCTTATTGTTAGTTGTTAGTTTCTCTGCCATGAATATCTCTCATCTATATTAAACGATTTTTTCGTTAAAAATGACATATCCTTAACAAACACCATGGAAGTACATCCATGAACAACATAATCTGTATTCAAGATTACTCGCAATCTCAGAGTTTTTGTATCTTAGAGTTAATAAGAAATTTGAGCTTTTTGGCCTTTAACTTCACTTCATATTCCTGGGTCTTTTTGCAAAATGAATTATTATCTTATAAATATTATTGATGAGATTCTTTTCTATTTTTCAAAATTATTATTTTACTTAGTAATCTTAGATTAAATTTTAATTTTTTAATAAT
>APFE031629131.1:64253-92499 GCA_000404065.3 Pinus taeda
CCTTCGGGCCTCTTGGGGAAGGGGGAGGGGAAGGGGGTTCCTCTGCAGACAGAGATTCGAAAGGGTTGGAGAAAGAAGGGAAGGAAGGGCCAGATCCAGAGGGTTGGGAGGGGGGGATGGGGGTTTTAGAGGGGGGCTTTGAGGATGCTCCTGGAGGGGGGTTTGTTTTTTCTTCTTGACTATTTCCCATGCTTCTTCAGGAGCTTCAACATTGTTAACAGAATCTATTGATTTAGATTTACTGCATCTATTAGCAAAATGCCCATATTCATGACATACCTTGCACTTGAAAGGCAGTTGCTCGTAGTCCACTTGCTGTATGTGCGTCCACTGGTCGACTTTAAGTTTGATTGCTTCTGGTAACCCTTTTCCCATATCAACTTCTACACATATCCGTGCACATGCGTGCATGTTCTCCTTTGGTTCCGATCTGTCAATGTATTTCCCAACAGCGTTCCCGATGGCTTTCACAGATTCATCTCCCCAGCAGTGTAGAGGCAGATGGGGAAGGCGAACCCAAACAGGGATAGCGTTGGGAACATCCATCTCAGGATCGAAATCGGGGGTCCATCTGTTGAGGTAAAGGCCTCTGGTATCCATAAAGTAAGGGCCATTTCTGAAGATAAGATTACGATCCTCCATTGATTCGAAGAGGAAGGTGAAAAACCCCCTCCCACAGAACCTTATTGCTATCTTTCCTTGGACCATCGAGTTCCAGTTCCTTTCTACCCAACGTTGGACTGTGCGGGGAGAAGGCCATAGTCCCATGAACTGGCCTACCAAGCCACGTTCTTCTAAGGCAACAACAGCTCTCCTCGGTAGGGCTGGAGGGAGCGAGACTTCCGGAATTTCCTCAAGTTTTTTGATAAACTTTGAAGCTGTAGGACGGATTTTCTCCGAGGCGTTCTCTGGGATGAGCGAAGCAAAAGACTTCTCCAGATCATTCTGATCCTGAAAGGGAGGATCCGTTGCGGGCTAGGGCAGCAACGCAAATGGCGCTCCAGCGGAGGCCCAGAGGGTGGGGAGGGCAGAAGGCCCACAGGAAAGAGAGGGCAGGAGGCCCCAGGCGATCAGCAAAGTGAGAATGTAGCCTAGCAGCAGCGCTGCCAGGCGCAGGCACGCAGAGGGGCAGCAGGGCGCGGGATCGCCAGAGCGCGCAGTCCAACGACATTTTAAATAATGTTATTATTATTCTAAGGAAACATTTAATTAAAATAAGATCTAATTAAATACACTAAAATTAAAATTATTCTAATTCTTTTAGGTTATTATTATTTATTGAAAGTTAATGTTAGAAAACTAATTAATAATTAGTATGCTAAAGTTAACTCTAAAAAAGAAAAGAAAAGTAATTTCAAATGTTAAGTGTTATTGATTAAAAATAAATAAATTAATATACGATATATTACATTAATCTTTATGATTGATTTTTTAGTGTTTTGAATAAAGATTAAAATCAATCAAGAAGGTTGACTAATATAAGGGCTCAATCTTACCACTAAGAACCAAGATGTTTGCCTCTAACGAAAGAGGACTTTATGTATAATTAATTTACAAATGCAAAAATAATTTAAAACGAAAATCCTATCTCGAACTAGAACGGGATAGCCTTCTCCTAATTCGAGAGCAAATGAAATAAAATAGGGGGAAGGACTGGTTTATGGGCAAATTCACCATGTGATTTCCATTAACTAAAAGAAATAGTTCATATTAATTAATGGAATAAAAAACAAAATACATTTGTGATTAAATGATAAATTGTTATCATTTATCTCATATATACTTCAATGGATTCATTATAGATTCGATCACGTTCTGCCTCTTGGAGATAGCTCTTGTAAAGCTTCAATAGCATATCAAAATTTAACCAACAATAGTGTTAGATATCAACAAGAAATACTATTTAGAATAAAGATCAAAATCAATTACAAAACTTGGACAAAAATAAAAATAAAAATTCAGCATTCCAATAATAGTACACATGAAAGGAAATTCATTTAAACAATGCCAAAGCTTTTTACAAAATACACAGTCCTTGAAAATTTGAGACCTATGATCTTACTGCATGCAAGAATGCTAAGCAATAAAACAGGGCCAAAAAATCCTCTTTCAATCTCTACAATCACTTTCTCTCTGCAAAACAGAAGTGCATAAGCACAAATTGAATCATAGTAGAGAATTCCCTACACTGGATGCAACCCTTCTCTGTTGTTGTATCCATACTTCTTATATAGCCATATAAATTTGTTTCCTTCTCCTTGAACTTGCGCCTCAAATCCTCCATTCCACCTATAATTCAAACCAACAAATCATTTTTTATTTTTTAAATAAAAATGATTTGATCAAATCACATAGAATCCAAATCTGATATATCAACTAAATTTAAATAACTATATTGAATTAAATTCTAGAACTAATATAATAATAAGGAAGATAAATTCTAATTTAAAATTAAGTTTAAAAACAAAAACAAAAATAAAAGTGGATTGAAAAGCGTGTATTTGACATGTAGAGCCGCTCGTTTTCATCATTAAATTTACAGCTCTCTTTGAAAAGTATGAAGGCCGCTTCCAAAGCTTGATCTGTCATGCCAAGAATTCACCTCCCATTGATCTATTTGAGTTCTGTTGCAGTTAAATTATGTTCTTGTATCCCAAGATTGAAATTGTTCCTGTAAGAATGTCGAAGGCATCTTAATTTCATCGCATTGTCACATTTCCATTGGCAGCCATTTGTGCTACTCTCGTTGGGTCAACATCCATTCCTGCATTCTTTTCTCTCCAATTCCACATCGTTCGGACTTGTAAACGGATTGTTTTGAAGTGATGCATATTGTGTATGGAAAACTGATCGATTTCGTTTCCAACTGACAATAGTTATTGCTTATTTCATGGGATCTTATTATTGGGTCAGATCAGAGATTATGTCATGAAAATCCTTGCCATCGGCGTTCTGTCAATTAGGCATTCATCATG
Organism: Pinus taeda; assembly: GCA_000404065.3. Taxonomy (NCBI): domain Eukaryota; kingdom Viridiplantae; phylum Streptophyta; class Pinopsida; order Pinales; family Pinaceae; genus Pinus; species Pinus taeda. The sequence goes on from APFE031629131.1 coordinate 67,229, forward strand.
AGACTCCCGTTCGAAAATCAAACTGGAGTGTGCCATTGATCCTCGTGTTTACGTGGGTGCCATTGATGCAGGTGGAACATTTGGCATGAATTGTGTGCCAAAATCCCGTTCCAAATGACGCACCCTGCACCTTCCACTGCGCGTTTCACGTCAGTTTTGAAACTAGAAGTCGCCAGAATCTTCGTTCTTGTATGAGGTAGTTTCAATGTATGTGGTGCGATAATTTGCTGCTATGCCTTTTTGATTGGACAAACTGCTCTTATCCTCAGACCTGCAATATAACAAAACTAATCATCATTCAACAGCTTAGAAAACTTTAGCATCACTCAAAATCATGTGACAATAATTGAATGCAATCAGTATTTAAAATGCATCACTGAGATCTAGTTTGGCGGTAAATTGGAATTTGATGCTATTTGGAATGAATGCAGAATTGCCATGTGTGCTGCATAAGATGGACTGGGTGATACTTATATGACCTGTCATGTTCAGACTGTGATTTAATGTGCATTTGCGTGAAGAAAAATGCGATGGATACATGAATGGCACCATATTGTTTGCCAAAATTGTGGTATTTTGTTTTAATGCATGCTTTTAATACATTCCACAACAATGCCTCAGGATTTTGTTTTAACAGTTTGGTTTTAGTTGAGATGGAATTTACCAGCATGTGGGAATGGAAATAGTGTCTTTGTGAACAAACTCCCTTTGACATTACCAAATTTTGATGCATACGAAAAGGTCAAACCAAACTTCAAAATTAAAGAACCATGTTTATAATAAATGCGTTGTGTACTGCCTCCTTTGGTGAAAAAAAAATGTGTGAGAAGCTAATGTATAAAATATATATATATAGATATAGATATAATACATTAACTTTTTTTTTTTCTTGGAAAGACTGTGCTAATTATATTAAAAAAGAAGAAAAATATGTACAGAGAGAGGATAGACCTCTGAGGGAGCTGTAGCTCTACCTCTCTCAAAATAGTTTTGCAAAAAATACTTACATTGTAGACCAGAGTCTGCAAAAAACTGCTCAGGCCTCTGTATGTCAAAATTGAACAGCATAAGATTGAGAATTATAGTTTGAGGACAAAATTGGAGGTCCAAGAAAAGGTGTTGCGTTTGGAAGGCGCCAATCTGGAAATGCTGCCTGGTCTTTAGCCGCGAAATCTTGAATCAGCAAAACTGAATTGCATCCCTAAGTCGTCAAGAAAGGAGTAAAACTTACTTGGAATCTGCAGTATCATGTTTTCCAACCTCGTCCGAGGCGCTCGATAGATTTACCCATTCAACCATAACATTGTCCTCAACATCCGTCGCACTTCTACCTGGTGGTAGAACAAAATGGAGAATGTTTCCAGTGAAACACACCGCTCACTTTCAAGTATGGGCTCCTTCACTGGCTGACGGTCGTTAATCTGCTCCTGAGGAGCGCTTTGCTGGGGATTGCTCTCCTCACGGTCCTCCTTATCCTGCACCTCCGCAGAGACTTCCAATTGCGCCTCCACTAAGCGGCTCTGGGATGAGCAGGCGGACCTGGAGGGAGAATGCTCTAAGGAGGCGGCTACCGAGCTAACAGGTTCATCAGCTTCCTCTGAAAAAATGACTGTAACCAGGGCAGAGATAATCGGCTTGTTAAGCCGGCTTTGGAATTTGAAGCGGGCAGAGTGCAATGAACTGGTGAGAGAAGGGCCAGACTCCTCAGAGATCGGCAAAGAGGGCGCGACCGTGGCGAGCGGGGATATGCGGCGAGGTTCAGGGCCTCCCCTCCCTCCCTGCCTTCCTCGAGAACCAACGGAGCTTCCTCGCCTGGGTTTTCCTCACAAACGGGGCGACATATTAAGAATGAACGGCTTAAGAAACAAGTTTAAAGGGAGGAGGATGCAAATTGGACAGAGCGGACTTAACAGAGTCCAGACAAAAGCCACAGCGACCACCAGAGAGACCCGAAATCCCACCCAAACTTGAATCCCCGACAGCGAGATGAGGGCTTGCAACTTCCAGAAAGAGTCCCAGACAGACCAGTGAGGACCCGCGACCCCCAGAAAAGCCCAAATTCCTACATAGACCTGAAACTGCCACACTGAAATGGAAATTCGACACTTACTGGAGATCGACCTGGCAAATAAAATAAACTACAATTGCGGACAATCCACCGTTGTGCTGAGCACAATAGCGGAATAATGAGTCCCAGGCTGCCTCTGAGAGCAGGACCGCCCGGGACAACCACCTCGACGAAGGCTAAGAAAACCAGAGCATATGGAAATGCCTTGCTCTGAACGTGACTGCTGGACTGAATTGCTGAGCGGAACCAGATGAAATAGAAACCCATCCTGGCGCCCCATTCCATAAACCTGCAACCTGGTACTCTCGGCTTGATTCGGCATTGAATGGCAGTAAATTGCCTGCAGAGGGAGTTTATGGTGCCTTACCTTCGGCGCCTTCTTCCACCGTGAGTGCGTGCCAGCTGCTGGCTGCGCATGCCTCATGGATAACACTTATTCAATGCGCAATGAGACACCCGCATCTGGGTATATAATACATTAAGTTAAAGTATGTACAAAAATATAAATTATTTATAAGGTGAATTTAATTCTTTTATTTATTTTAAATTTATGTTCGAATAAATATACACCTTAACAATAATTTTGTTATTCTTTATTTTAAGTTTGATTTATTATATATATTATATTACAATAAATTTAGTTTATATTATTTACAAAAAGCTCTAATTTATTATATATTATATTTACAAAATGATGTTTCATATGTTAATATTTACAATGCCATGTGGAGGAAACAAACAATATGTGTAGCTCTAAGCAAAAAGCGAAGTGAATTAGCAACTTAAGATGCCACATCACCTTCTCGTGACCAATAAAAGAATGTTGTTATAAAATCTAATCACCAATCATACAAGGCACTTATTGCAACAACCAAGACATGATCAACCCATAAAAGAAAACACAAAGGCAAGTGGCTAAAACACATCCAATCTTCAAACAAGTGAAATTCACAAATAATTAATCCAAATGAGGTCAAACAAATTGAGACAAACAAATAAAGACACGTTGAACTCATTTAGGCCATCCACATTCTCAAAATCCAATAATAATATTACCAAACGATCAGTTAAAAGGGTCCCCATGTGAGATTTAACAGTGAAAAATGGGGGGCTTGTGTTTTACCACAATACCTTGATACCCAACTTCATGCAAAGGGTATGAAAAACATTGGTAAACTCTAGCACGTCTTGGTCCCTTCCCTGTCGCAGTGTGGTCCACTTTATATATTTATCTGCATAGCTACCGACATGGTAGTATTGCTCCTTGATGGTGTCCCAGAATGAATCCCAAGTGGGTGCAAAAAAAAATAGTGAGGGTGTACTTTCATCATTTTTCTCACAGTAGGTTCCCCACCAATCCTTGATGTGGGGGGCAACTTTGACAAGAGAAAAATTAATCCTTTCCTGGCTAGAAAAATCATGAACAGAAAAATACCTTCTAGCAAATTTAACCATTTATCTATGACGTTTGCATCTATCTGACCCTCAAATATGGGAATGCCAAAGTTAACTTGTATCCCAAGTGGGTGCAAAAAAATATAGTGAGGGCATACTTTCATCCTTTTTCTCACAGTAGGTTCCCCACCAATCCTTGATGTGGGGGGCGACTTTGACAAGAGAAAAATTAATCCTTTCCTGGCTGGAAAAATCATGAACAGAAAAATACCTTCTAGCAGATTTAACCATTTATCTATGATGTTTGCATCTATCTGACCCTCAAATATGGGAATGCCAAAGTTAACTTGTATCTTAAAGGGTGTGGCCCTTCTAGAGTAATTGTTGGAAGTAGATGTGTCACCCTTCAATGGCCACTAAAGGATCCGGGCAAAGTTTTCCATCATCGCATTCCTTTGTCACTCAAGGGCTTCTTCAAGCAATATTTTGAAAGGATCTCCTGACCCCTCTTCTTTTCTTTCTCCCCCCCATGGAAGGTCATTGGGATTTGTGAGGCTGGTCTTATAAAGGTTCGACCAATTCAAGCCCTGACTCCTTATATCCCGACCTTGTTGGGACACGCAAAGAAAAACAGAGAAAGAGCATACCACTCTGATACCACTGATCTGAATTTAAACAGGAATGAAACAAATGACAGATATAACCATAAATATAAAGATGAAGCATAAATAACACTTCATTTCATTACTATCAAATATTGAAGTATGCTTACAAATAGAATGGAAATAAGACTAGCTCAAGATGGTAGCTTATCTCTGAGAAGAGATGTGGCAGCTACATGCCTCTGAACTATGTTACAATGAGGCTCAAGGGCCTATTTATTATTGAAAAACATGAGAAAACCCTAAACGACCAAAACCCTAACCCCAGGAGATGTAACGCCGAGAGTTTGTGGGCATTGTTGGGGTTAGTTGGGCAGCTAACTTCCCGAGGTCATAACTTGGTCATATTATCTATGTTTGGGCATGTACGACACCTTGTTGGAAAGGTCTCTCTAAGAACTACAAGATTTTATGCAAGCCCACGCCTTTGAAAGGCATGGGCCTACAACGAACCTCAAAAAAACATCGTTTAGGGGGTCAAAATTGCTCTGAAAGTTCAGGACCCGAAAAAAAAAAATTGCTAAACATAGTAAATGTTGAAATAAACAAGGAAACAAATGAAACTGACTGGAGGTCTAGGTGGGGTAGGTGGGTGGCCACCAATATCCACCTGGATTAGTAGGATATTGCGTTGAAACATGGAAGAAAGTGGTAGTACTGAGACCTATCAGATCAAGTTAGTGGGTTCCATTAGAGGTCGTTTTTGGAGCAGAAGCCACCTACTAGCCCTCCTTTCCTATTGTTCTTCATTTATATAATAAACTCTTTACTAAATAAAGGCATAACTTAATTATTTATTAAATGAATTTAGTGTTCTCGTCAAAATCCTATGAGATAGTTCACTAGCTAAAAATATTAACATGGTAAATATTAAAAAATAATTAAAAAATTGCAAAACCCATCAATTATATCAGTAAAAAGAGCTCTTAAAATCTCAACTACAAGTTAAAACACTTAATTTTTAGTTCTTAAGAAGTCCTTTTCTACATTCAACCTCCATGCTTCAAATGATATCTTATTTTAAAAGTTATTACAAATTTTTGTCTTATGTGTTGGCTTCATTAATTTGATATGAATTATATTAGTAGACTTGTTTATTTTGGAATAGGGATCCTAGAAATTCATTTTAATTATCAATAATTGTTAAGTAAATAATAATTATTTAACCTCCATGAAACATTTTAGAATATTCTTAGCAATATTCACAAATCAAAAGTTGAAATTGATCATCAAAGTAGTTATTCCATTTTTGTCATTTTAGTCGAATTGATTAATTAAATAAAAATGTCATGTGAACAAGTGCCATGAAATGAGTTATGGTTTTTGGGATATGATATTGATAAACCACGGTATTGGTCCATATTATTCTAACAAAATCTATTTTCAAATTAAAAATCTTCATGATAAAGTGAGGTTTAATCCTTAAAAGTTTTTATTACGTGTTTATTTAAATGCATACATATTTAAGTTATATATTATTGTTAATAATAATAACAATTTCATTAATTTTATTATTTTTGTGCCAAGAAGAACAATTGTATGATTCTTTTGTGCTCAACCTAGAATTGACACATGCTCCTTTTAAAATAAAAATAAAATATTCTCTAAATGAAAAAAATATATATAGAAAAAACAAAAATGAAAATACATATTTGATTAGTTTTAATCAAAAGAATTATAAAACATCATTACTAAGTTGATATTACAATGTAGTATGAATTCCAACAAAGATTTATTGGAATTGCATGTTTATATTGGGTACTCTAAAAGAAGTTTGGGCCTCATGAGATTTGATCCTTCTAGACACTTGCTAGATCTTTAATTAAAATGAATTTATACCATGAGATGTATTATAAAATCTTTAAATACTTATTATAGATTGATGTCTATTAATATTTATCAATCATTTAATTTATAAAACTATAATAGTATATATTTTTAACAAAAATAATTAGTTTATCCAAATGCACAGATAGAAACTACAATTTCATTAGGGCTAAATGTCATTTCCGATCTTTAACATTTAAATGGAATCGTCAAATACAATAATAAATGTCATTTCCGATCTTTAACATTTAAATGGAATTGTCAAATACAATAATAGAGTCTTGTACGACGGCAAACTTCAAATCTAAATTATATACATTTCATTTATATCTTTCTTTCGTGATGATCATCAAATTTTAAAGATGGCGATGCCGCCGAGAATGGGATCGCAAGTTCTTCCCGGGGTCGAAATTGGTAATGGCAGATGTTGTATGGGAATTTCGGGCCAGTACAGAAGAGCTACCTCGAGGGTTTTCCATTATTTGCAGGAAAAATGTTTTGGGACCGCCAGTCGAGCAATCGTTGTTAGGTCGAAAGAACGTAAGAGTATTGTCACGGTCAAGTTTTATTTTCTTGCTGACGTTGCCAAATATATCATTGTGTAAATTCCTAAGAAGCCCTCTACAGACCCTAAAACAGTATTCGCTATCATACTAGGCAGTGGAGTAGGAACACGACATTTTCCTCTTACAAGAAGAAGAGCCAAACCGACACAACCAGCAAGGAAGAAACCCTGCCTTGGGGCTTCTCTCATCAAGTCAAGCGGTTTCATGCTCGAATCGTTGTGCAGGATACTCGAGGGCTTGGGCACGGTAAAGACGAGAGCACAAGCTTCCAATAACACACATGAAACGAGATCGCAAAACAGAGACGGCGCCCACTCTGTGGACAATGGCTGCAGTAATGGTGATAGGTGTTGTTGGATGGATCGAAGATCCCTTAAAAGCATCAATGAGAGGTCTGCAGTAAACAGAAAATGAAACTCAGCAGAAGAAAGGCTCAAAGCTATGCAGATCTGCCTCTGGGAGAAGAGAATGGTTGCAGACAATTGTTTTTCTTCCCTTGGGACTATCTACGAATCTGCACCACGGACATGCAATTGTTAGGAGTTTCATGCAAAGCAAAAGGATAGCTCGAGAAAAAAAGGGCACAATGCGATGCAACGAGAAAAGGCTGAGACAAGCATGGTCCCACACAACCTGGAGTTTTGGACCCAATCATCAAACGCATAGCAAACTAGCACGAGTTTAAATAGGGGACAAAGAGGGGCATCCCCAGACCCGGAGGATTTGTATCAGTTTTTTATCGAAACTATTGCTGGGAAATCGATAATGTTATGCGTTTGGAGTATGAATCAAGTGAAAGATATGAAGCAAAATGCCTAAAATGTCACAAGTATTTATGAAGTTTGTTTTTGGGAAAGTATTGCAAGAAGAGATCTCTTTGAAAGACTGTGGTATTCAAAGGTTCTCTACCATTATCCAGAATTTCTGGCTAAAAGAAGGAGCCCCAAGAGCAATAACATCTGCAATATCAACACCGACATACAAGGGTTGGACTTCTTTCAAATATTGATTAAGAGGGAACATTGGTACTTAGGACAAACAAACCCAAATTTGACAATTTCAAGTTTGTACATAGCAGAAAAGATGGAACGAGCTCCAGATCTATCTATAGAATTACAAGTAAGGGGTATCTTCAATACTTTATAGGAAAAATCTATCATCTATCGATTTAAAGGTTTATGGCCCAAATCTTAAGATCTAAGTGAATGGATCTATCACAACTAGACTAGAGACTATGATATTTTTTTATGTGCAAAAGGTTTTTTTGTGGTTCAGTTCGATACTCAAAAATATTACAATCATGTCATAAACGACGGACCATGGTTCTGGGGAAGGGCGAGGCTCTTCGTAACCCCATGGTTCCTTGGTTTTGAAGTAAACTCAATGGTGGTCTCAAAAATATCGATTTGGGTAAGGCTATATAACCTCCCACTACCTTTTTGGCACCATCTAGTCCTAGAAGGCATCGAAAACTCTTTGGGAAGGTTCCTAAAGCTGGATCAAGAAAGAATGGACAAAGGGATCTTCACTTTTTTTTGTATCTATGTGGATATGGACTTAATAAAAGGCCTTCTAGAATGTATTCATTTGACACATAAATATTTCAAGTGGAAATAGTGGTTAGATTTTGAAAACATTGCCTTGAGATGTAGGGTTTTCCATCAAAAAGGCACTTCCAAAACACATGTAAACAAGCAAAGAAAAATACAAAGAAGATACCGCAAAAACCGAAAGGATGGCAATTCCCAGAACCCCCATCATCAAATGAGGAGGATGAAGAAATGGATGAAACCCATCAATGACCACAAATAGGAAAACAACAAGGCTCTCAATACGAGGGAGAAGAAAAGAAGGAAGAAGAGAACAATCAAGTTGTGAATTCAAATAGATCTACAGCTGTTCCGACCCTTAAAAACCCATTAGAGGAAAAAAACAACAATCAAGGCACAGGTGGAGTTAAGTGATCTCATGTATCTGAAAGTTCTGATTCAGATAAAGAAGTTCCAAACATCCCCAGAAATAATGAACTAGCAATTGTCCCCCCTGCTCCATCACTTGGGATCTTGCAAAAAGTTCAAAAGAAAAAAGGAAAAAAAGAAAAGTCCAGTTTATCTGGCAACCTGTAATTTATTTTTTATTTTTATTTTTTGGTAGCTCTGCTGATGTGTGTGCATCCTGTACACACAAGGGTCCCTCAGGACAATTTCTGAATGTTTCATGCATATACTCAATGTAACTTTTCATTTTTATTAATTGAAAGTTACTGAATTTTTCTTTGGAAAAAATCTTCCTTTCCTGATATATAAATATATTTCCACATTCTTATTTACATTATTAAAAGATGAGAATTTAATCTAAAATCACTAATTAAAATAATAAATCTGAAAAATAGGAAAGAATTTAATTAATAATATTTATTTTTTACTTTTAATTATAAATATATTTCTTTCTCTTTCTTTTCCACATTTTTATTTACATTATTAAAGAATTAAAATTTAATATAAAATTACTAACTAAAATAATAAATTTGAAAAATAGAAAAGAATCCCATCAATAATATTTATAAGATAATAATTCATTTTGCAAAACAAACAAGGAATATGAAGTTAAGTTAAAGGCCAAAAAGCTCAAATTTCTTATTAACTCTAAGATATAGAAAGTCGAGATTGTGAGTTATCCTAAATATAGATTATGTTGTTCGTAGGTGTACTTCAATGGTGTTTGTTAAAGATGTGTCCTTTTTAAAGCAAAATTCATTTAATCTAGATGAGATATCTTCATGGCATAGGAATTAACAACTAACACTAAGGTGGAAATTATGGGTCTTTGGTCATTATTGGACGTAGTGAAAAAAAAGGTATTAGGTAAGTCTAGATTTTTTATGACTCTCAACTAATGACTAGATGTACTATCTTTCAAATCAGTATTGAGAGGATTTGATTTAGACTTCTTTTACAAATCTTTCAGAATCTATGCAGTGTTTTGATTAACTGTCTTTTAAATTCATTGTCAGAGAACTCAACATACAATAGTTAAACTATCCAAGGAATCTTAGGAGCTCTCTGTTGGAACATTTAGTTATTCAGAAATTCGTGATGGCTCTATAACCGAAGTTTTGACATCAAGATATCGATTTTGGTTATATCTATGATGTTTGATGTCTATTAATATTTATCAATCATTTAATTTATAAGACTATTAATATATGCTTTTAGCAAAATTTGATTGTTTGTCCAAATACACAGGTGAAAGCTACAATTTCATTTGGACTAAATGTCATTTCCAATCTTCCACTTTTAAGTGGAAATGTCAAATACAATAATAGAGTCATGTCTCAGGCCAAACTTCAAATCTAAATTATATACATTTCATTTTTATTTATTTCGCTTTTAAATATAAATATCTTCCTTTCCTCATATATAAATATATTTCCAAAATTTAAACTAAAATCACTGAGAAAAATAATAAATCTGAAAAATAGGAAAGAATCTGATTAATGATATTTCTTTTACTCTTAGTTATAAATATCTTTCTTTTCTTATTTACGTTATTAAACTATTAAAATTTAATCTAAAAATAGTAAATAAAATAATAAATTTGAAAAATAGAAAAGAAACACATCAATAATATTTGTAACTATAAGATAATAATTAGTTTTGAAAAAATCCAAGGAATATGAAATGAAGTTAAAGGCCAAAAAGACCAAGGAATATGAAGTGAAGCGAAAAAGTTCAAATTTTTTATTAACTCTACAATATAGAAAGTCTAGATTGCAAGTTATTTTGAATATATATTATGTTGTTCGATGGGTGTACTCCGATGGTTTTTATTGATGATATGTCCTTTTTAAAGAAAAAACGTTTAATCCAGATTAGAGACCTTCATGGCAGAGGGACTAACAACTAACAGTAAGGTGGAAATTTTGGGTCTTTGGTCATTACTGCAGGTAGTGAAAAAAATAATATTAAGGAAGTCCAAATTTTTGGTGACTCTCAACTAGTAACCAAATAGACTATCTTTCAAATCAATATTGAGAGAATTTGACTTAGACTACTACAAATCATTCAGAATCTATGTAGTGTTTTGATTGACTGTCCTTTAAATCCATTGTCAAAGAATTCAACCCACAATAGTTAAACTATCCAAGGAAGTTTTGGAGTTCTCTGTTGGAACATTTACATATTGAGAAATTTGTAATGGCTCCATAACCAAAGCTTTGACATTCGGATGTAGATTTTTGTTACATCTATGTTGTTCGTATTACATGATATGTCTATCTTAATTTTCTGATCCTGGTATAATTTCTCACAATAGTTTTTATGAAGGCAAAGTCATATCTAATTTTTTTAGTTACCTTTTTTTATCATCGAATAATATCTCGGTCTTTTTATAATAATAAAAAATCCAGATAAATAGCTCTGGTTGAACCTAACATGCATATTTCTTTCTCTAAAAACAAAAACTTTTTCTTTCTTTTAAAAAAGACTCTACAATAACCATTTAAAATAAAATTCAATTTAAAAATCATCCATCATTGCTATATATATATATATATATATATAATGTAGTGAGTTTGAAAGCTAGATATGTTCAAGAAATTGAGGAGATTTGAATGTATTGATTGGCGAGTGAGTTTGCACTCCAACCACACCGAATGAAAATTTATCTTTAATCAATATAACTCGATGCGTCAATACCAAACAATTCCAATATAAAATCAGACATCAATGTCTCAAACAATGAACAAAACACGTCTAAGACCATGCTGGCAGTATTAAAAATTATTCTTGGACCCCAGTTTTTTCCTGCGATTGAGGTTTCATATTCATGCCAACAAAAGCACTTTGTTCACCTTTGTCAAATACTAACGAGCATATATTTATAGTTTAACTAAAAGTAATTCGAATACAAGAAACAAAATCTACCTTCGCCATACGTCTTTCACATGGAAAATGATCTTGTAGTGGCAAGCCAATGGTGGGTATACTATTACTAAAACATAAAACACGAATCAGTTTGAATGCATGAGGATGAGCACATTGAGAACATCTTCACTCTGTTTGCCAAACACACTAATGCATGCCTCCCTTGCCTTGTCTCATGCAAGTCGTGCATTAATTGGTTCATTTTCATTTGCCATCCAACTCCAGAAATTCTTTAATTTCCTTGTTGCCATGGCCATATTTAGTATGTTATCGGGCACCGTGCTATGAATAGCCTCCATAAGTTTCTCACCAGAAGGAAAGAAGCCTCTCAACATTGTGGATAAGAGGTATGTAGATGAAATGATCTGAAATGGGGGTTTGATAACTTTTTATGCTTACAATAACCTCCCACTCAGTTAAACAAATAAATGATCTAGCTTATCTATGACATTTGCGGAATTAAATACTTGAAACAGGTGTATATTTTCTTTTAACTATTTAAGTGCTTTAAGTCCATTTGTTTCTGCTGATATTAAACACATATAATAGCCATATAATGCAGCAAATAAACAACCACACATAACAACAAATTTAATCTAGGAGTTCACCCGAATATCGTGGGTTACGTTTCCCTGAGCTTTTGTCATCTTGACTTGGCTCTTTGGGATTATAGCAAAGTTTCTTTACAAGTTCCACACTTAACTCCAAAGGTTACTGAACTAAACCAATGGGCTTAGAATACCATCTATTTTCCTGCCATGGCTGTCATCACTCTGCAAACAGATCTAAGCTCCCTTAAACTTGATTCCTTCAGTCAATGCTCTGAGCTACCCTGAGCTTCTTGATGGCACTAACTCCTTCAAAATTATTTAACTGTCACAAAAACCTCATCTACTATCTCCAGCACATATTAGACACTGAAAATACACTGATCATTTGCTCAAAATGAGCACTACATCCCCAAAACTAGGCCTTCCTCCACGGTTGGGACTAAGCTGCCTGAAACTTCCCTGTAGCATCTCGGCCTTTAGAAGACTTCAAATGCTTTTGTAAATACCTGCAATGGATTCAAAATGCTCATTATAGTCAAGAATGATTGTTGGTTCACTGAGAACGAGTACTGGTATCTCCTACCACTGCCTCCAACTCCTGGGGGCCCTGAGCTCCAAAATCTCCCTAGATGAAAATCTCTATGAAGATGACTTCTTTAGCTTCTCTGGACTATTCCATTAGCTTCAAATGGCTGCAATTAGCCTCTCTAGCCTCTTGTTTAACTCCCTCTCTCTCTCTGGTCGAAAACTGCTCCTGGAGAGCATTTAATCAATATCCCCTAGGGATACTCCACCAAATTTGGTGAACTGCACCTAACTCCAGTTAAACTTAGCATAACCGCCCTTTTAGCCGCTCCGCCAAGCTAACCGTCGGAGGTGAGCCATTACAATAACTATTTGGGTGCACATATGAGGCAGTGTAATCCATACAGTTAGGGAAAATCCTCATCGGAATCATTTCAAATAGTGGAATCTCCACTGTCAATCTATCCCGCTCGATCCAACGGATATCGCGTCGTCCACTCACCAACTAACCCAGACAATCTCCACCGTCCATGTGACCCATCCAATCGAACAGTTGTCATGCAATCTTGCACATATTCTTGCATGACTAATATCAGGTCGAGAGCATGCGAGAAAATTAGTTTTCCCGTGCTACGTGTCGACCACTAAGGTTAATCGTGTGAAATCATAGAATACCATTTGCAGCTTTTTATCCGCACGAGATACCGTTTCCCACTTTCCAAATACTACCCATGTGCTCAATACGGAACTTAAAGAAAGACGTTTAAGGAAAGATTTAGCACTTACCCTAAAAGAGAATATTCTAGGGAATATTCCAAGGAATATTCCTTGGAATATACTTTTTTTAATATTTTCAAAAACCAAATTAATCTTGGTCAAGTGTCCAAAAATAACAGTTTACTGGAATTTTCAAATTGTGATAACTCGTTCATACGGTGTCGGTTTTTCGAACCCTTCATGGCACCGGAATCAAAAAGATGAGATCTATCCGTTCACTTAGGTTTGACACTCTTTCAAGCACTTTGAAATCTGAGCTATCACTTAAGGTCATTGATCAATATCCGATCACTCCTCCCCGTTAGGAATTTTTTGGAACCCAAAAGACTGATATACTGATTTGTATAGTAGATGAGAGTACATCACCCTCTTCTTTCAGCCTCCATACACTTGCCTCTCATGGCTAGTGCCTTTGAACCAAAACTCGAAGGTAGTTGACACTTCCCTTCTTGGATGCACTTGTCCTCCTGTTAAGAATTGTCTTCCTTGAACTCATTCAGAATTTATGTTGAGAATTTTACAGAAGGTAGCTGAACATCGCTTCCTTGATCATCTACCCAAGGTGGCTCAAACAAACATGAGATTACATCACAAATATATGCATACTTAACTGAAATTTGCATATGTACCAATGTAAGTATGTTTTGTTGTGTCAAGAAGTCAAACCACTTCTTACCAAGCCACTTCTATGGCGACTTTTGCTGCTTCAAATCTTCTTTTGACATCTTGTCAAAAGCAAAATAATGCAAAAAAAAAACAACTAGACGACATAAATTCACATCATGTGAATCATCATCATGTCTCTTACATCTGGGTGTACAAATGATCGACTAAATCACAAGCCGAAAAAAACATACCTTCTTCAAACAACTGACCCTCCAAGTCAAGCATGTAGAAAAAGAACATGACGATTCTTTTTCAAAGTAGAAAAAATTCCACCTCTTGTGAAACACTTCATCATTATCTCCCTTTTTCAATCTTGGAGACAAAATCAACTTTTCGAAGTTGATATGACATTGCATACATGTTCAAACAAAGCAATCGACCATCAAGTCAATTACACATACATGTTCAAATACAATGAAATCATGAACATTCCTTTGTACATACATACCATTCTCATGCATGTATTCCATTCTTCAACTTTCTCTCAAGCACAATCATAAGTATAAGATCCTCAATCATATGTAAATGTACTTACAAAGCTGAAATGAACATAATTTTGCTACAATAAAGTGAATCTCATACTCAACTTTTTAATTCACCTTTTTTGGTAAAATCCTGCAACTTGCATTCCATTGGTAAAGAAATGCATCAAATAAAAAGACATGCAACTTTAATTCGATAAGTACTCTAACCATTTCTTACCAATCCACATCAAAGGCGCTTCCTTTAACTGCACATCGACATCAACATGTGAGTAATCCTGAAACACATCAATTATGGAAACTTCCTTTCCATTCTTACCATTCTCTTCTTCCACCTTCTTCAAATTTCATGGAAGCATTGTTGGATTCAAAATCCAACACTTTTCAGCAATATGTCCTTGCTTATGGCAATAAGTGCAACACATGTTCATCCTCTTTACAGTGTATATTTCCTTGTCCAATGGACCTTTGGCTTCTTGCCTCCTTTTCTTCAAAAGTTTCCTGTATGTGGCCATTTTCTTCCAACATCTAGAAACACTATGGTTAACCAAACCACAAAAGGAACATGAAATTTTTTTCCCAATGCTTATGTGGAAATTTACCATTCTTAACATAATCAAAAGAAATGTGATTGAAATCAGATTTATACCTTCATCTTTCACCTTTGTTGCCTTCATGAAAAGGTGAATCGAATGAAGAATTGGCTCCCTTTGGAACACCATCAATCTCTTCAATGATTTTAGAGCTTTCACAACTCCCTTGTTCGAGTGCATGCTTATGAACACCTTCTTCTTGCAAAGTATGTTTCAAACAATTGCATTCCCCATGAATACAATCTTTACAAACTTGAGGTAGAGAACCTAAAATGAAACTCCTTCTAGGAATTGTTTCAATTGCCTTCATGGATGCTTTGGAACTTTCTCCATAAGATTGTCCATACCTAAGACCCAAATACTTAGGCCTTTCTTCAACCATTATTGGCTCAATAATGCCCTGTGCATGTTTTCCCAATCCTTTTCCTTTATATCCCATTTTTGACATCAACTTGGACCTTATGCCTCTTTTATGTTTTTCAAAAGAACCAACATAAACATTCTTAGAGGAAATTGAAGACAAACTAGGATTGTTTACCTCTTCTTCAAACGGATGCTTGACTAAGGCTTCTTTGGTAACAAGGAGTTGTGTCTCAAACTCATGCATCCTTTATAGGTTTATATTTGCAATATGAAGTTGGCTCTCCATTTCTTACAACTTGTCAAAAAGAAACTACTTCTCCTCCTTCATGGAATTCAACTACTCTTGAAGTTTGGTGCTCTTCCTTTCATCTTCATACATTTTTTTCATGATATCCATCATGATGAACAAGTCCTGCTTCATGTCTTCATCAAATAATCTTGTGAAGGAGGAGGATTTTGAAAACTCACTTGTAGAAGTTGTCATTATCAAAATGAACAAAAGAACTTTAACAAAATTCACAAATATTTCAGAATCTATTGACAAAATTTCTGAACTAAATGGCAATAGAGTCAAACTCTTATTCAAGCAATATTTTGCAAACAAACCCTCTTGTGCTTCAAGGGTTGACTTGAGGTCCTTTGGGTAAGGAGAATGCCTTCAGCCCTTCTTCCTTCATAAACTCAAGCAACAGTCAGTTTACAAACAGTCAAACAAGCAAATCCTTTGTACTGTTTAAACACCTTTCAAGTCAAACAAGTAACCTATTGCTCTGTCAATCAAGCAACCTATTGCTTTGTCAATCAAGAAACCTATTGCTCTGTCAATCAAGCAACCTACTCTGATACCACCTGACCTGAATGGGGGTTTGATAACTTGTTATTCTTACAAGAACCTCCCACTCAGTTAAACAAATAAATGATCTATCTTATATATGACATTTGTGGAATTAAATACTTGAAACATGTGTATATTTTCTTTTAACTCTTTAAGTTTTTTATGTCCATTTGTTTATATTGATATTAAACACATATAATAGTCATATAATGCAGCAAATAAACAACCACACATAACAGCAAATTTAATCTAGGAGTTCACCCGAATATCGTGGACTATGTCTCCTTGAGATTTTGTCATCCTGACATGGCTCTCTGCGATTATGGAAAAGTTTCTTTTACAAGTTCCACACTTAACTCCAAAGGTTACTAAACTGAACCAATGGGCTTAGAATACCATCTATATCCCTGTCATGGCTATCATCACTCTGCAAACAGATCTAAGCTCACTTAGACTTGATTCCTTCAGTCAGTGCTCAAAGCTACCCTGAGCTTCTTAATGGCACTAACTCCTTCAGAATTCTTTAACTGTCACGGAAACCTCATCTACTGTCTCCAGCACATATTAGACATTGAAAATAGGCTGGTCATTTTCTCAAAATGAGCACTACATCCCCAAACTAGGCCTTACTCCATGGTTGGCACTGAGCTGCCTGAAACTTCCCTGTAGCATCTTGGCCTTTAGAAGTCTTCAAATGATTCTACAAATCCCTGCAATGGATTCAGAATGCTCATTACAGTCATGAATGATTGTTGGTTCATTGAGAACAAGTACTAGTAGCTCCTACAACTACCTCCAACTCCTGGTGGCCCTGAGCTCCAAAATCTCCCTGGATGAAAATCTCTATGAAGATGACTTGTTCAGCTTCTCTATACTATTCCATTGGATTCAGAAAGCTGCAATTAGCCTAACTAGCCTCTTGTTTCACTCCCTCTCTCTCTCTGGTCGAAAACTACTCCTAGAGTGAATTTAATCAATATCCCCTAGGGACACTCCACCAAATTTGGTGAACTACACCTAACTCCAGTTAAACTTAGCATAACTGCCTTTTTAGCCACTCTGCCAAGTTGACCATCGAAGGTGAGCTGTTACAATAACTGTTTGGGTGCGCATATGAGGCGATATAATCCATGGTAGTTAGGGATAATCCTCACCGGAAGCTCTCCACCATCAATCTATCCCGCTCGATCCAACAGATATCACGTCATCCACTCACCAACTAACCCAAACGATCTCCATCATCGATGTGACCCGTCCAATCGAACGACTGTCGTGCAATATCGCGCAGATTCTTTCACAACCGATATCAGGTCGAGAGCGTGTGAGAAAAGTAGTTTTCCCATGCTATGTGTCGACTGCTAAGGTTAATCGCGTGAAATCGTAGAATACCAATTACAACTTTTTGTCCATGCGAGATATCATTTCCCACTCTCTAAATACTACCCACGTGCTCAATACGGAACGTAAAGAAATAATTTTAAGGAAAGGTTTAGTGCTTACCCTAAAAGTTAATGTTCCAGGGAATATTCCAAGCAATATTCCTTGGAATATACTTTTTTTTAATATTTTCAAAAACCAAATTAATCTTAGTCAAATGTCCAAAACTTGCAGTTTATTGGACTTTTCAAATTGCGATAACTCCTTCATACGGTGTCAGTTTTTCGAACGGTTCACAATGCAGAAATCAGGAAGACGAGATCTATTCTGTCACTCAGGTTCGACACTCTTTTGAACACTTTGAAATTTGAACTATCACTTAAGGTCATTGATCAATATCTGATCACAAAAATTATGCATGAACCCAGAGCTTCTCTTCTTTCATTTTCAACACATGGGAACTCTGGATGATCTCTTCTACTTTTGGGAAAAGCTTTGCTAATTCCGCGTGTTCTTGAAGATCCATATGGTTCAACCGTTGATGAGACCTTCCAGTAATCAATTTTTCATGCAATTGCTCAAACATTATCATAATTATAGGATCCAGAGGTTTCCTTAAAAAGTGCTCCAAAATGCATATGTAACACCCTCAGGGGTAAATGTGCATATAAACAACATAATAGGAACATAAATTCAATAAGCATATCAGCCATCAAAATCCATATATACATCAGTACATTTGCACATGAAAATCAATGGAATGATTTTTCATTAATAATGCAATGAACCAATTGGTGATGGGACTACCATGTTCCACCTAACCATAGATTGGTTGAGCCAAGACTCTCTTCGTCCAATCACCCCCATGCCATATTCCAAGCATGAATGTGGTACTCATAGAACACATCAAAATGCCACCAGAGTTCTTCACCTAAAACGTGAGGAATTTAAGTGCCTCCTAGTCTCTGAATATTTAGTATGCATCTGCAATATGATCCAAGGATCACTAGGCCCTACACCAAGACATACTCCCCAGGACTTACCATGCATTCCATCCTAGAATCACTAGGCCCAACGAAGAGAAAATCCACCTCTTGGATTTACCGTATATCCTACCATTCACCGGTAAGGATTCCTAGGCCCACTGAGGCACACAATCTGGCTTTACCACAACCCACAATCTGGTTCAAGGGTTACTAGGCCAGTGGCTTCGTGCATCCTCAGTCTGGTTCAGGGACCACTACCACCATGTGTTTTTCAATTCGGATATCCACCCCACTCAGCTTCGAATCCAATCTGGCCATCCCCCACAAACCACATGAGAGAACGCACTTCACCAAAGCTATCAAGAAATGGCAAGGCTAGGCTAAAAATATTGTCACAACTGGCAAGACCCATGCCATGTTAGAAAAGAAACAGATGCAATCCCATGAATGCCAAATCTAGCAAGGGAAATACACATGCAAGTTGATACCTACAGTGAAGCCTGATGTAGCTACTTGATCATGCCTTTCCCTGCTTGATATTTGCTTCTTTTTTCCTTCTTTGCCTTTCTTGCTCCAATTCCAAAGTGCTCCAAGAAAACTCTAAGTATCCAAGAGTATGAGAGAGAGAAAGAATAATGAGAGAGCTCCAAAGCTAAACTGACCAAGTCCTGAGCCAAGAACCTGCCAACTAATCCTTAGAAGCCTTTTTATTAATGAGGCCTCTATTTTCTTCATTTTCCATTATTTCCCTTCAATTTCCTCCTCACATGCAACCTATGACCTTTCACCTTCCTTTTCTCCTAATTTCCATTATTTTCATAAATAAAATGTCAATTAATGTTTCATGCCTTTTCAGAGCCTTAGCCATTGCCTTTTCCAATTTCCTTAGCCATAAATAACCAAATGAACACACACTATGATTTCCTACCCACCATTTAGCTTGGAATACGTGTCCCATCATCTGTGGTATTCATATATTTTTACATGGAATTTTCACCAAGGTTGTTATAGAACCCTCCCTCTTGGGGGAATATCGTCCTTGATGTTCAATGACACCTATAACTAGCATGATTGTTGAAACAAATCATACTGCCCATGGAGTTTTATAACGCAGTTCATTACATAATTTATAATGAATGACCCGCTCAAAAGAAAAACATCATGACAACATGACTAGATAACAACCATACCACATGTTGGAGCTTTATAACACAGCTCATTATGGTATTTACAATAACCACATATGCATATGTGCATATTTTCTTAACCAGCAAATAAATGATACAATGCCCATATCAATCAACAAGGGAATCCAGAGGCTCACACCTCCACCCTCAAAGTAATACTAGGATTCGCCTCCTTCCCAGGAAGTCCAGAACCCACTACCAAGTCAAATATGCATATAATGTCCAGCTTTATAATCTCACACCACTTGTCCTCTCAGTGAACACTTACCAGCTCATTGTTCCATAGCGCACTCCTAATGTGCATTTCATTCCATCTGTAGATGCTAATGACCAAAACAAATCCATCCTCGGCCTTCCCTTCTCTTCTACACAGTCCCTCGGTCAATCCAATCAATCCCTTCTTTGCAATCACTCACCTTCCAAGTTTTGTTGGCACCCCCATCCGAGGCAGTCCATCCCTTGGCAAGACTTCCTCGCATCGGAAGATACAAAAACTAAGGCATATACCTTCCTCAACACATCATATCAGTCATAGCATGCTCATGGCAACCAATGGACACTATTGGGTACCAGTGTCCCATAATGGCCCTGATCCTGAAGTGCTCTACCAACATACTGCT
This sequence comes from Pinus taeda, assembly GCA_000404065.3. Taxonomy (NCBI): domain Eukaryota; kingdom Viridiplantae; phylum Streptophyta; class Pinopsida; order Pinales; family Pinaceae; genus Pinus; species Pinus taeda. The sequence goes on from APFE031629131.1 coordinate 87,634, forward strand.
GCATGTTCCAATTTCTTTTGCTACTACTGCCAATTCTTGTAGTCGATTTCAACCACCCAACCGAGCATTTCATGCATTCCTGTACCAAACACATAACTTCCATTAGATTTAAAATAAACTGAAATAAATTCACATCATACCTCATTGGTAGCCTGTCAATAAGGTACATTTGCAATCATGTTCACTTCTTGTCACAACAAATCAGACTAGCATACTTGAACAAATCATCATATATAAATATATCATGTCAAGTTAGCTCAAACACACCATCATAGATCGTAAATCACATGTAACCATCATAAACCAAAATCATAGATCCCAAATAATCATCATAGATCATAGTCATAAATTACATGCATAATAAAACTGAAATAAAATGTTGATACTTATCCCTTCATCAATCCTTAGCTTCTACCTTTTTCTTTATCTCGTACGCACTCTAGATCAGTTGCCACACCCAAAAAACACCCAGTCCCTTCTCCTACACCATGTGCATATACACATAGTGTGCATCACACACATACAACCACACGACATACCGCATCATGCAATACACGCATCTACACCTGACATGCAACACATACACCTACACCTAGTGTATACAATACAATGCATCCATCTATACCCGATGTGAAATATCACCCAATGCATGTACCTACATAGAGTACCACATAATGAGTACACATGCCACAATACCATGATTACATGATGCACATACACATGCCCTCAGCACATCAGTATGATATGCACACAATACCACACTTACACCAGTACCATATGAACAACATGTACACAATACCATTGGTACACCACACCACCTGCACAACATGTGCACAGCATCACATTTACACGACACCATCTACACAACATGTACACAACACCACATGTACACCACACCAATTGTACAATGTGTACACAATACCACATGTACATATTACCACGCACACGACATGTATGCGACACCACATGTACACAACACCACATGAAAGACATGTACACAACACCACCTACACACAAGGCCACTTGTACAACATGTACACATCATCACATGCACACAACACCACTCGTACAATCATGCACACCACACCATATATACATAGCACCACATGTACAACATGCATGCAACACCACATGTACAATAGGCATGCAACACCACTTGTACATAGAATTGCATTCCCAACATATATATAGCATTATCTGTAGACAACACTACATATCCAACATGCACAGAGCACCATATGCACACACACCACATATACGTCATGAAGACAGTACAATATGTATACAACACCCCATATGCAATATTCGAACAACCCTATTTGTACCATCCTGTACGTAACATTGCATAAATAACATGTACACATGCTATGTATACACAACACCACAAGTGCACACATCATAGATGCAACATGTACAACATATACAACGTATGCACAACAATAGTACCACACATCCAAAACCACATTTTTCTTACCAAGAAACCTTGCTTCCAGTGCCTTATTCATGCTTATCCTAACATGTCGCATACCACACTGCTTTCACTTTGATGATGCATCCCTTGGTATAACATGTCCATAACATAGACAAAATATAATCACATAATATCAACTCATAACCACGTGATATTGACCTCGTATATTTGTCATGATTACTCTTCCCACTTGATTCCTCATGAACCAGGAACCTCTTCATGCCATTCAGTTGCATAAGTAATTATTCCTTCACAAGAATGATCCCTGACAATCCCTATCAGGCAGTGACATAGATACATACATACATGCATACATACATACGTATATAATTGTTAGCATAAAACAATCATCACCTTGTCAAACAATGACATAGATACATTCATGTATACATATATAGACATCAGCGTAATCATGATCATAACATAACTACCAGATAACATAAGGTCTAGTTTAAGAGAAATTCCTTTATTCATGAAACACATGCGCAACATTAAGAACAATAGTTCCCAACATATCCAAGGCATATGACGCCTCAAATCCATTTACTTTAACTTTTCATGTTTCCTTTCTCATGACTATATTGCCACCATCCATTTACCACAATGGACTCAGCCAGTCCAACCGATGGTCATAGTCTTACCCTCCGCTATGCTTACTCATACACCAAGCTCCATCCGTGCCTTACATTACCTATCGAGTACCACATAGCTCTCCCTGAACTCCATTAACTTCCTCTTTCCCAACCAATTCCCTAGACTCAAAACATTAAAGGCAAGAATATAAACAATAATAAGAAGAAAACCATGAAAACCAAAAACAACACGACTCCACAAACAAAGTGGTATGGCCATACTCTAGACATAAACAAAGCCTCAAATCAAGCTCAACAATTCATAAAAGACCAAAACCACAAGATTAACAACAAACACCATGACTCAATCCCCATGGTTCCTAGAGAAAGCTCAACCCGAGCCTTCTTCAAGATTTCATGGCAACCTGTCTTGCCATGTAGCTCCCTGCATCATGCTCATACATGTCAACCACGTGTTCCAAACATCAAGACAATCATATTTATCAATTTGAAATCGACTTTTACAAACAATCATGCCATAATCCATAGTCATTAGACATAATGCTACAACTATCAAATACATTCAAGTACATATCACTTCTCTCAACACATACATGTTAGTACAATCATCTTAAAACAAAATCATTTGAACACATACTCATATTAATCAATTCATCAATCATTTAACCACTTGAAAACATACCTTGTTAAATAAATCAATTAGGCACCAAACACTCAAACACCAAATAGATGGCATAATCAAACAACGAAGCACCAAATATACAACATAATAAAACTCATACCTTAATGTATATCAGTGGAGGCTATGTAGTCTACACAATAAGGCTAGGTTAGCATGATACAACTTCACAACATATCACCTCAAACATAGATCATGATATCCCTAACAATAACTAACTAACATGTTCACATCATAAGTTCATAAGCATTTGTCGTTCATTCATAACAATCACATATGTATGATCAATCTAGATTAGTACGACACCATATCACAAAAATGTCGGCTCATACCTGAATATTGCAACCATAACAATCTGCATAGGCCAAACTAGGTTAGCACAATACATATAACATCAAGATCTTCAATGCAATGAACATAACCATCATGCATATGACCAATCCAAACTACAACATCAAGATCTCGATGAAGTAAACCTAATCATCAAGTTAATAACATATAACAATAATAATCTATATATCACGCTCATCGACAACATATAACCTAATCATCAGGTTATCTAATATAAAACAACAATAGAAATGAATACAACTACAGGTTACTATCATTCTTAACTATCTTACTCATGTGCATATAACTACACTGATCAACTAACATCTATCATGAATGTAACCATAACATCAAAAGGCGTTTATATAACCTAATGTATATAACCCTAATGCATATGACAATCCTTAACCTACATACCTACATGCCAAACACACAAACGTGTATGACGACATGTCCTCGCCTCGAGGTCCAGTGTTGCAACTTCACTTGATGATCTACATCTCCTGCTTTACCTCATTCAGCACATTAGAATCATAACATACCAATAGCACCATGATGACCTAAATTGCGTACAATGACTTCACAAGGCATGTAGTGGCCAATTTAGGGTGCTATATTAGACTAAATTTAATGTCAACCAAGGTAGGTAAACTTAGAGGCACGTGTCTAAAGTCTATAGACCTAAAAGGATCTCATCTACCTAACTAAGTGTCTACTGTGACAGGCTACAACACTCCTTTACAGGAGATTGAAATATGTTTCCTTTCACACTTTAAACACTCAGATCATCTAGTTTAATTAATTGTTCTAAAGAAACAGCGTGTTACTAGTCTAAGTTTTCAACCCTCTTACAAGGATATCATTCACAAAATCTCTTTCTAGCTAACACACTAAGCATTCATGAAAACCAAAAAACTCTTTTAAGCACACTAAAACTCAAATGCATGAAAATAGAGTCCACAGAGATACTTCGAAATTCAATGGTCGATTAAATCTTTTACAAGATCTTGTTCAATAATCTAGCAATTGAATTTTCAAGCTATCACCATGAATCATACAATAATACTTGCAAGAACTTCTAATGGAATTAATAAACTCACAGGCAAGAAAATGACATCAAACGCTATTCAACGCTATTCAGATCTGAAGGTTAAATGCTATGGAAATGAAAACAAAGTATACCACTCTCCACGTAGGGCTCGTCCATGCTTCAATGGCACACTTAGGAAACTTCAGATGATGAAAACGTTAACGCATAAGCAATGTAATGGTGAAACGATGCCTGTAATTAAGTTCTGGAAATCAAAATACATGCAAGAACAACGTTCTGGAAAATACAACATGCAGTCTTTTAATCTGTTTGTCTGCTATCTCTTGTTCACTAACTTTCCTTCTAGTCTATAATCGAATGTACATACATTATCATGTAGATGTTTCTGCTTTTACAATCAAAAAGGTGATTTTTTTTTCTAATCTTAATTGATTTCCAAAACAAAATGAAATCAATTTAGGTAACTCTAGCTTTTTGCTGCTTTTATGACCAAAAAGGTTGGGTTTGACCAGCATTGACCATGTATCCAGGAGCTTTAGATTCGTTGTTGAATAGATCTTTCACCATGTATGTACATCCTAGATCACGTCCCTATCCTCTGTTTTGATTTTCCTGCCATGCCACATGTCACAACATAAACCAATTACAGGAATTCATGACATCCCATAATTTTGTTGAAAATTTCTAATTTTTAACATAAAAATTCACAAATTAAATTTAATGTAAAATAACAACTATAATG
>APFE031629134.1:0-21282 GCA_000404065.3 Pinus taeda
TTATATGATGACTTTTGAATGGACGCTACTTATTTCTACTGTGTGTTGCGTGGGTGCAGATTCTGGATTCTCACATTCCTGCAGTGCAGCAACGTGTCCCCAAGTAGAGCCAGATGTTGACCGCTGCATGTCAACTACCCATAGCAGTACACCCCCTTTTTCTTCGCAAAAAGGGACAACGCTTGATCGAGATGTTCATGCCATTCGATAGTCATCGTCATTCTCCTAATCATATTGAGTTGTAAACCCAGTCTGCATTTTGATGTAAATAATCTTAGCAGAGCTGAGTCATGTATATAAATTGCCTAGGTGGACCTAATTTTCTAGTGATAATCGGCATTCCGGAAGGTTTTTCGTCTCACCGGTCCATGATCGGCAGAGTTTTCCTTCAACCTGACCCCAAAGCCGGAATGAATTTTATCATTAGAGTCTTAGGAGAATCCTAGTGTGTTGATTTGCTAGATTATGTTTGGTCGTAGAACTAGGTGGTTTATGAGGGTCTATGTCAAATGGGTTCTTCCCCTTGAGATGTAAAGTTGTAAAAGTCATGATGAAAAGTGTCTTGAGGATTAGGAAATGTTAATCCCCTCATGTGTCTTAAGTCCTAGGTCCTAGGGAAATTTTTCCAAAGGCTATGTTTGATGATCCATAAAAAAAATAATAAAAAATAAAAGATAAAAGATAAACAAATAATAATAATAAATAAATAAATTTAAAAATAATAAAATAATAATATTTTGAGAATTCAAAAATTTTTACAATGCCATTAAAAAAATTCGACAAATGAGCTTAAGAGATGTCTTGATCCTCATCGACAGTCGAGATCGTTTTGACATGGATCACTCAAACTAGCCGTTGGGATTTTTTCCTTTAAATAGGGTGCTAGGGGTCATTTGAGATTACATTGGATCTGAGTCTTGTGCTGAAGAAACTCTCTTGTAAACTTTTTTGGTGCTAATAAAGAAAGACTTTGGGGTCAAAAGCTTGCTGGTGTTACCCTCTTGAAGTGTTGTGAGCCATTTCATTTTCTGCATATTTTATTTGTTTCAGCCATTGATAACAGCTTAATGAAGAGTATTGTTGAGCATAGGTATCTTGTTCACATGCTAGGGTTTGAATGGTATTAGGGTTTCTGAAGTAATGGTAGGTATCTCTGTTGCATTGGAGATCTAGTACTATTTTTTCTCTCCTTATTGATGGTTAAAGTGAGTTGTGCAGGAATATCTGGTTGAAGAAGATCAATGGGTGTTTGGGGAAGTTCTTGGCTGAACCAACCAACTCCCACAAGCATTTTTTGCAGGGCCCAACTAGTTTTGATCCTGGGTTAATCATTTAGTCTGTTTTATGATTTACATGAGAGACTTTCTAAGGCATTTTATTAGCAAATCTGAAGTTCTCAAAAATATTTTTGATGTCACTAACAAATCTGGCTGTTACAAAGTCACAAAACTGTAAATAATTTTTGCTGGATTTTTAGGGTTTTATTTATTTTTATTGTTTCCAGGTTCTAGTTGCATGTTCCATTACATGTTGCAGGTGTAAGAAATTTTCAGGGTTTTATTAGACAAATAATTGGAGCAGAAAGTTTCAAATATTGATCCTGTGAGGAGCCTCAGTGATTTCTTTTGGCTACCTGCAGTTCAAATTACCCACGGTCTACCTGCATTCAAACACTGCAAATTGCATATCGATTCTGGAGGTCACCTGTACACAAAAACAGTTAAAAAAAAATTTAATGCAACGGCCAGGTACTGCGTTCAAGTATTTCACTGTTTGGCATGAGTTAATGCTTTGAAAAAGCGTGGGCATCAGCCATCAAATGATCTTCCTGCACACGAGCCTGCAAACATCAAAACAAAACGACGTGGAACTCCTACCGCTGCGATTTTTCAGCTGCTCCTCTTCAACACGCCCTCAACTCCAGAACCCGCATTCACAAGCAAACACATGGTCTCTGCGTTCTGCGTCCAGCTGCAATCCTGCGTGGGTTTTTTTTTCCCTTGCTGTTTCACCTTTGCCCGCTGTCGAGCCTCACAACCTGTACGCGGACCCTTAACCACAATCAATTTTAAATTTGGATATATGCGTTTTGGATTAGGTATCGATTTTTTTGCTTTAGGTTTGTAAGTATATAAATTCGTTCTTTTTTTGGTTAGCGTAGGCATAAGTTACGTATAGTTTTTTTTTTGTTTCAATTTTATGTTGTATATATGTATGCGTCATTTTTTTTGGGCATAGGTTTAATGTAATAAAAATAAAATAAAATAAAAAATCGTTTTTCATTGTTTTCTGTTACGTTTCGATTTTGTTTTTTATTTTTATTTTATTTTTTTTAGTTTTAATTTTATTTAGTTCAACATGTAGGCGTTATGCTCTTAGGATTTAAATTTTTCTTAAGTTTAGTTTTATTAAAAAAATAAATAATAAATAAATAAAAGATAGGGTTTTAGTTTAGGGTTTTTGTTACGTTATAATTAGATTGTAATTATTTCAAGTTTTGATTATAGTTTTAATTTAGATTTAAAATTTTGGTAGTTTTAGTTTATATTTAGAGAAGATTTCAATTTTAAATTTTGTTATAAAAAAAGTAAAAAAAAAAAGAAATCATATGTAATTGCCCTTTTTCTTTGTTTTAGATTTAAATAATTTTTTTTTTTTTTGATTAAAAAATTTAAAAAAAATCATAAAATTCTCTTTAAATAAAATTTTCTTTTAGATTTTAGATTTTAAATTTTTTAGATTTTGTCCAAAATGCATAAAATAAATCGTGGAAATATTTTTCCAGTTGAAGTCTTAGCTTGGGCATTTTATCATGTTCTATCTTTCTTGCTGAAGCTAAAGTTTTGTTGTGGGATTAATGTTTATCTTTCATGTGATTTATATCTGGTAAATGTGCAAGTTTACATGGTTGTATCTTTCGAAGTCTATTTTTTAGATTGCTAGATCATCGTAAAAAACATTGTGAATTTACTGGATATCTTGCATTGTTCAAAGTTATTTGATGATAAATGATTGTTGTGCACAGTTTACATTTCTGCTACATCTATTAAGTGATCGTTTTAGCATCAATCCCATAAGGCACTGGTCCATCAAATTAAACAAATCCATTTAGTGCTTTTCTCTTTCGTGTCTCCCAAACCAACTGGTTCACAGTTGGTCGTCCATCTCCTTTTAGGGTCTACCCCCCTTAGCCGCGGGAGACAGGCTTAAACGGAGAGATCGGGGATCAAAGTGACAGCCCCTGGTCTGTGCGTTGTCGTGACAATCTGTGCGACAACAGTGTGTACATACACCATTGTCTCTGCCCTAGACTGCTCAAGCCTACTTCTTCTTGACACTATACAAATTCTCATATGTGCTCCAATTTCTCTCGCAATAAGAGGATGAAGTCACTTGAGAAAGGAGCCTCATGGCTAACTGCTTTTGAGGAGGGCTTGTTGCCCCATGAGTTTCCCACCAAGAATAGGGCTTCTTAGCCCCCCTGTCTCTAATCACATCATATCCTACAAATCGACCAGTGCCAGTGGAAAACTCTGCAAAGGCATCCTCGACGTCATCAAGGGGTGCTCTATCCTGAAAAATTCACCTCAATGCAGCTTTCCTCCCCTGTGAAATTTCCCCATCCACGTGAGGATGGAATCTGCGGGAAGGTCAACCATTCAACCACTCATGGTTGTAGTATCTTGGGTTCAATGAGAGGGCCAAACAATGTAAAAGTGTGCAATTCTTGTCACATCTGTTGACTACTATGAATATAATTCATAACAATTAGCTAAATAAAATAATTAAAATATAAAAAATAAAATATTATTTAGATTAATTAGTCATTAAATTAAGTGAAAAGGCATGTTTAAAAGACATGCCCATTCACAAAAAGTCACCTGTTGAGGTATAAAAGCAGGGTCCTCATTGTACATTCAAATCATCTTATACACTTTATATATTAATAAATTATTATTAAAATACCTCTCGTGTATTTTTAACAGTTAAATCTACAAGCTATTAGTCTTTCGTGCTTCAGCATAAGTTTTTATGCTACAGTGGTATCAAAGCCATGGCACACGATATAATCATGCAGGCCTTTGAACATAGTTTGCTGCACAATGTGTCGTTACGTTCACATCCTGATTACGTTGAACAGTTTAGTACTCAAGAAGCATTTCAATGTTTAGAAAAATCATTTGTAGAAATTAAAGCATGTCAAAAGGAAATCGATAAGAGGGAAGTTGATAACAACAATGAAGAAACGAAACAAGATCAAGATAAGGACTATCTTGAGAAACAAGGAGATGTACAATATCATAACACTGAAGAAGAAGTCGTCAATAAAAAACTACCATTTGTGACTCCGAAGAAAGAGCAGGTTGTTGTAGAGATTGACAATGAAAGGATATTAGATTTATCCTGTTGAAAAAAGATGTCGATAAAAACTGTCGTTAGTGGCTCTTGAGAAAAACAAGTTTTTGAAGATATGATGATTACTACTTCTAATTTTGATGATAAAAGTGAAGTAAAAATGGCTAATTCTGATAATGAGGAGAAAAATATGGAAAAGGAAACAGTGGCTCTGGTTGCCACCACATGGTGGAACGAATTGCCTCTGGATCTTCAAACGGAGATATTCCCTTCGCGACCAATTGAACTGGTGTATAGATATCAAAACGTGTGCGAGCATTGGAACGACTTGATTTCGTCAAACTATTTCATAACTCGGTATGGTAAGGTGCATATTAGGCATCAACCACAACTGGCTGTGCTCGATTTAAATCCAGAAAAGCCCTCCATGTCTTTCTGCTTCTACATCATCATGAATAAGCCAATTAGACCTTGGAGCTACTATACGTATTTTCTCAGATCCCGTTTTATCAAAATGGGAGACAATAAAGTAGGGTATGGAGACATGTATGAGCCAGATTGGTCTAATCCAAAACAAAGTTCATTCAATCAAGACGGCCTTAAAAACCTATCCGACAATGAGGAAGCCGACTCTCAAAACCTCGACAATGGCAAAGTACAGTTCGACATACATGATATTCAGCTTAGCCAAGAAGAGTTCTTTCAAGGTGAAAACCAATTCCAGATCATACAGGTTGAGCATATGCGAGACTATTTGAATTCTCACTCGTTCATTGGATCGTATATGACAATATCCCACCAGATTTGAAAACCCTTCGGGAGAGTATAAATATTCTTCGGCTCAACACATGCCTGTTGCATTCTGTGAATGGATTCGACATGCTAATTAGAGCTCTTACCAGGCATTTTGACGTGACAAGGCTCAGAAATGGATCATGGCACAGGTCCGATAGAGTTGAAATGGAGGAAACCCTAAATTTGTGCCGAGAAGTAGTTAAGCTTCTGGAGATTTTAGGGTTTGGCACAGATACACTGTCCCTTTCCGAGACCTTGTGCGGCATCATGCGCGTTGTTTACTTTGAGAGCCAAGACATGAAAGACCTAGCCAGGGTCGTGCCCGTCACGCATGCTATGCTTTATGACGTGATGTTACCTTCATTTGATAACTACTACGACTTCATCTATCACCACTTACAGAATCCATTAATGCTCAGTATTGAGCTCTCCCTTTGCGCAGACGTTACGAATTGGTTAATGTTGGTAGGTATCAACAATCCACCATGGACCGTATATCCTCTTTGTAAAACACTAGGCACACTGGTCTCTCGGATTTGTAACAACGGTGAGAATAATAGGGTTAATGAAGAAGATCGCTATCAATGCGCAGCCCTGGAAAATGTTATGGAAGTTCTGTGTCGTCTCTATGTGAAATATGGAGCCAACACTATTTTCTATATGAGTTGGGTTGAGTGTGGCATGCTGGTGCAAATTAGGAAGATTTTAAAGCATGCCCTCTTGCATCTGCAGTTGGGCACCCTCTGGTGATCTTTCGTACGCCACTGCCTTCCGACCCTATCCACCGAACTCTGTTAATGTGTCGATCACACTTCCGACCTTACCTATCCACAATTCATACAGTTGTTGACGGCACTGTTCAACAACCCAACAACTGCTCCTATATCTGCGAAACCAATGCCGCCAACAAAAAATCAACCTCAGCCATCCACCATGGGTTGACCCCGCTCATCCACATCCATCGTGCTTGGTCTTGATCATTCCTGGCTGCCCATACTCACTGCAACTTATCCCGTTAACCCTTTTTCCTGTTGCACCATACAACATTCTATCGCACCGCTGCCATTTATGCCGTCAATCTTTGTACACAGTCCGCAATCCTCTGTCATCAATTTGCCTTTCTACCATCGCTTGCAGCCACACCAGACCGCACAAACACTACTGCTATTTTACCATATATCAACCTCAATTAATCATTGATATGAACAATTTTTTTATCACTAGTACAAACGGGTTTCCAAAGATCGTATCTAGTTCCCAAAAATTGCTTAACAATTGCAAGGATTTGTTTGTTAAATTAACTTGACAATTGCTCGTGGGTTAGTCATCATTTTTTAACAAATAAAACATAAGACGGTGTATAAGAAATATCAGTAGTCATTAGATATAAAGTGAAGGGTAGACCCAAAAAAGAAAACAAAAAAAAAATATATATATATATAGACATAACCTTGGGTTCAAGAGTAGAGATAACCGTGGACAAAAATAGAGTTACTAGCGAATTATAGAAGTTGAGCCACTAGTGACGACGAGGAGTTTCCATATGCCGAGACGACAATTGCCAGCATTAAAGCTTTGAGGACAAAGCTTCCGAAGGGAGAGGCTATGTTATGAATATAATTCATAACAATTAGCTAAATAAAATAAATATAAATATTATTTAGGTAAATTAGTTATTAAATTAAGTGAAAAGGCATATCTAAAAGACATGCCCATTCACGAAAGGTCACCTGCTGAGGTATAAAGGCACGATCCTCATTGTACATTCAAATCATCTTATACATTTTATATATTAATAAATTATTATTAAAATACCTCTTGTGTATTTTTAACAATTAAATCTACAAGCTATCAGTCTTTCGTGCTTCAGCATAAGTTTTTATGCTACATTGACAAGAATATCCTGTATGGTGATGAAGAAGGCCTCCGATGATGTCTCATACTCGGGGCACTCACTCTGTAAAATAATGCTCATCACATACTCAATCATGGAATGGCATCCCTCCTAAACCTCTCTTAGGATGGGTTGGTCTGTATCTGCAAATTGTAGCAAAGAAATGATAGGGTCCATGATGATGTGATCGTTGACTAACACCTGCGGGTTTTGGTCTAACGGCAATCGTGATTCCCAACTAGTGGTATAAGAGAGTAGGTCACGAGTTCGATACACTTAACTCGCGTTGGGGGGAGATTGTTGGACACTGGATAAACCAACACTCCCGTGTGTTTCGCGACATGGACTAACTGCCTCTCGTGGATCCTTATCTCTGGCGATGCAATCGTTGACTAACACCTGTGGGTTTTGGTCTAACGATAATTGCGATTCCCAACAGATACTACCAAGTATGGATATGATTGAAAGACATAGCAAAAAATGCGTTTCGAACACATAACGGTCATTACGAGTTTAAAGTAATGCCTTTTGGGTTAACCAATGCACCAGCAAAGAGCGAGCTATTCTGTCCATATCTAAGGAAGTTTGTGATAGTGTTCTTTGATGACATTTTAATTTATAGTAAAACATGGAAGGAGCACCTACAACATTTGGAGCAAGTTCTTGCTGTATTAGAAGAGCATCAGTGCTATGTCAAGACGTCCAAATGCACTTTTGGGAAAGAAGAAATCAAGTATCTCAGAGATATAATATCCAAGGATGGAGTAAAAGTAGATCCTAATAAGATCAAGGCTATAAAGGAATGGCCCAAACCAGTTAATATCTCAAAGCTAAGAGGATTCTTAGGATTGATAGGGTATTATCGAAGATTTATTAAAAACTATGCCCATATAACCGTACCCCTAACGAATCTTCTAAAGAAGAACTCATTTCGATGGAATGATGAAGTAGAAAAGTGTTTTGAAGACTTGAAGGAAGTTATGTCTAATGCCTCTATAATGGCAACTCCAGACTTCTCAAAACCATTTGTAAGTGAGTGTGCTACTTCAGGTTTTGGCATAGGAGCAGTACTAATGCAAGATGGTCACCCAATCACGTTTGACAGCAAGAACGTTTCAAGTCTACATACAATAAGGAAATGCTTGCTATTATGCATGCATTAGCCAAATGGAGACAATATCTCTTGGGAAGTAAGTTCTTAATACGAACAGATCATAATAGTCTTCAACATCTCCTCCAACAGAAAACGCTATCTATAGAACAACAAAAAGGGATCGAAAAATCATTGCCTTCAACATGGATATATTACATAAGAAAGGGAAAGATAACGTAGTAGTTGATACTCTGTCTAGGAAAGATGAAGAACCTTCATTACTTGCAGTTTCAGTTGTTGTTCCCGAATGGCTTAATGAGATTCAAAGTGAATATGCAAAAGATCCATAAACAAGTTCTATAATCAATGACCTTCCTCAAAATTCAAAATTTGAATGGAAAAACGGTATTCTACAAGGGAAGAATTTATCTGAGCTCAAATTCCAAATTTGAAGCCAAGATTCTCAAAGAGTCGCATGATTCATTGTCAGCCAAACATGTAGGATTCTTTAAAGCCTACTATAATGCATGCCAATCATTCTTCTGGAAGGGAATGCATAATGATACTCAAAAATATGTAGCAGAATGCGATAAATGCCAGAGGAATAAAAATTAAAATATTATGACACTTGGAATACTTCATCCTTTAAATATGCCAAATCAGAAATGGGAGGAAATATCAATGGACTTTATCGAAGGTTTACCTGTGTTTGATAGTAAGGATAAAATTCTTGTAGTAGTCGACAGTCTCACCAAGTATGTTCACTTTATTGGAGTGAGGAAATCAAACTCAACAAAACAAATCGCTGAGATATTTTATAAAAATGTTTACAAATTACATGGATTTCCCAAGGTCATTGTGAGCGATAAAGATGCCAAATTCAAGGGTGATTTTTGGAAGGAATATTTCAATCATATAGGAACCTACCTCAACAGGAGTTCAGCCTACCATCCTCAAACAGATGGCCAAACAGAGGTTGTCAATAAATGTTTAAAAACCTACCTATGTTGTTATGCCACAGACAAATAAAACAAGTGGGCTCAGTGGTTACATCTTGCTGAATGGTGGCACAAATCTGCTTACCACATGTCAGCGAAAATGACTCCATTTTTGTTGATTTTTGGCAACATCGGATGTGCTCTAGCCTTGAAATTTGGAGGAGAGGCTAAGGCACATGAGATCTCCAAGAACCAGAAATCGTTTTGAGAAATTCCACCTGGATGAGGAGTTATTAAAATAATTAATATTTTTAATGGGTTCCTAACTTCTAAGTCTAAACTTAAGAAAATAAAAATATTAATGGGTATTAATAAGGATAAGAGTGAGAAGCTTCTAAGAGACGAGGATCAAGTTTGTTTTAATCTTAGCCGTTGATTAGAGACTTAATCTTGGTCATTGATTCATCAACAGGAAAAGTATAAGAGAAGACTTGAGAATCATTTGGAGACATGCCGGCAAATACTCAGTATCCCAAGGAAAATCAATTCTCAAGCAAAGGAGATCGATTTCAAAGGGAGAGTTGTAGGGTGGAGGAATAGGAGGGCATCAACAATAGGTAGTGGCTAAGGAGGAGGTGACACAAGGACAATGGGAGACAGCGCAGAGAGAGACGCAGTCCAAAGGAGAGACGTATAGGGACACAGAGCCACTCAAAGCCACGCAGAGTGATGCAAAGGTGATGCAAGAGTGGGAGTAGGGTATCCAAATTGTCAAAAGGTCTCAAAGGGAAAGTCTCAGGTGTTCTCTTTCAGTTTCTTTGTAAAATCATTCCTTGTAAAAGAAATTGTTGCTGAAGATTTATAAAGTCCTCATCTGTTGCACCAATTTTCCACATTGGGTTTTTTCCGGGGACAATTGTCCAAAAACATCTATGTTGATGTGATTGGCTCTTGTGCATGTATTTTTCTCTGGGTAATTGTGTGATAACTGCAATAGAATTTATTTTAATATTTGCTGAAGGGATTTTGTAAATAACTTATTGTGAATAATAAGTAGGTGAAATAAATCAGTTGCTGCAGTAGAATTTCAGTTTAGAAATTTTCACAATTTTGAGCTTTGTACAGTTATGAACCTCCAAAATGGAAGGACTTTGCTATCATCAAGATGAAACTTCTAGCTATTAAATACTAGTTAGAAGAAACCCAAAAAGTCGTCCAAACTCTAAAAGAAAATCCAAATAATGCAAGAAATCGTATGAAGCAACACGCTGACCAAAACAGAACTGAGAGAGAATTTGAAGTTGGAGAATAGGTATTTGTTAAACTTCAGCCTTACAAGCAATTGTCCTTAAAACAAAAGGGAAAAAACAAATTGGCACCAAGGTTTTATGGACCATACCAGATCAACAAAAAAATCATTCAAGTAACATACAGTTTAAGCCTTCCCAATAAAAGTCTTGTTGACAACGTTTTCCATGTTTCCTGCGTAAAAGAGGCAGTTGGCGAACATCAATCAGCACAAACAACCTTCCAACCTTATATGACGAAGGAGGGGCCATTCTAGAACCAAAAGGTATCATCTCCATCAAGGAAAAGAAGCTGCAATCACAGGTAATCAAAGAATACCTGATCAAGTGGAAAGACTTACCAGAAAAAGAAGCTTCTTGGGAGATAGAAGTGTTTTGTCAACCGCACCCATCATTACGTATGCTTTAAGGACAAAGCATCTTTTGAAGAGGAAGGCAATGTTATGTAAAAGTTAATGAAGTCTGTAATTATTAATTAATTAGGCAAAGGGCATGATCAAAGATCATGGCCATTCATCAAGAGGCACCCAAGGCAGTATTTAAGTCAGAGGCCTCCCACATTTGTAATCATCAATCAGTTCTTTAATAATATATATGTATTTTTTCAGTGAAATCATAGTTATCCACAGCATATAGTGTGCCAGTGTACTGTCAATAGCTTGTGTGTGTGTATCATTCATTACATTATAATATATTTCTATCCCAAATGGATTTTAATCCTATATCCTATTTACATTGGATATTTTATTAGTTATCAAAAGGATGTTTTGTAACAGTCAAGTACCATTTATCGATTTAGCTCTTAGTTACCATTAGCCTCTTACTATTAAGCCAGAATTAAATATTAGTGGATTGAGAAAAATATTATGGTGCACCTCTGTGCTTCTGTCTTATGAAAAGACTGGTTAAGATGTCTGGAGTGGTGATTTGACTGTTTTCTATGCACAGATACACAGGAAAAAGTTGAGAAACCAAAAGAACAAGCCAAAAGCAAACCAAAAATAGCTGTCCACATGAGGGACCTCAAACTTCATCTTGGACCTGAGTTGCGAATTGTTTATCCTTTGATACTGAATTTTGCTGTCAGTGGTGAACTTGAGCTTAGTGGCTTGGCTGATCCAAAGCTCATCAAACCCAAGGGTACTCTTACATTTGAAAATGGAGATGTAAATCTTGTGGCTACTCAGGTAAGTTCTCATTTTTACTATATCTATTGCACAATTTTCACATTATTTCTCATGAAAGCAACATGTATGTTGTAGATCACTACTTGTTCAAGAGGGTTTTCCCATATTTTCTATTCTTGCCAGGTGAGGCTCAAACGAGATCATCCAAATAGAGCCAAATTTGAACCCGAGGAGGGCTTGGATCCAACTTTGGACTTAGCCTTGGTGGGAGCAGATTGGCAGCTGAAGATTCAGGGTCGTGCCAGTAACTGGCAGGACAACTTGGTTGTCACTTCAACACGTTCTGGAGAGCAAGATGTGCTTTCACCTATCGAGGTGTGTATCCCCATTTTTCAGTTTGAAGCATACTACAGAAGATATGAAGTTTTATTTGATAGATCCTCTGGGCATTAAACTGAAGTGATGGAAGAGTCAAACAGGATCTACATAATTTCATAATAAAACAGAGTAGATAAGATCTATAAATCTCTTTATAGTCATATAAGATGTGATATGTGGATACAAAATAAACATATCTCAAATGATATTGTAAATCAGTAAATCTAGTTTGCAAGATACATTGGTTTCCTCTTTTTTTAGGAGATGCTCTAGGCAGTGCTTGTTGCTGTAGTTAATTTTTGTTCTTCCTATTCGTTCCCATTGAGCTATTTTGGTCATTGATAGACATTAAGATCATTTCATTTAATTTCTCTGCCTATGTTTAAAGGAAGATTTCTCCTATATTATAATAACTCGAGAAATCTTCCTACATGTCTGGCTAGGAAATGTATCAATGCATTCATTCCCATGGGTTGAAACTGATGCATTGAGTCATGTTTGGGACAATTTAACAAGATATATTTCATCTTCAATTACTTGTTTCCCACATAGGAGACATTTTCATTGTCGTCTTTCCATTTGTTTCCAACAAACCGTTTCAGTTGCCAGGTTATGTGAAGTTTTCCTAATGCTACATATCAATTGTCTTGTGAAGTATGATATGGGATATTCATATTGCAAATATCTCTACTCATGATAAGCATCCATAGGATTTATTTCCTTACAGTAGAACTTCATCTTTCCCTGTAGAAATTATCATTGATAGACACCTAATCCATTAGGGCTATGGCGAGAATACAAATTGTCATTGGGAGTCCAAGGGACATTGGAAGAAGAATGCAAAGGTCATAAGACCATGCATTTATATATGCATCATTTGAATAAAAATGTAATTCACACTTGTTTTTCATCCCAGTTCATTCAAACAATCAATGTTGTGCATAATCTTGATGTCACCGCTGAAGAGAGACCTCATTCTGATTGTCAGAAATATTCAAATTTCCAAAACCAAATGATGACAGTGATTCAGCTGTCCAATCGATACTGGACTAAAAATATCAAAATATTAAATTTCCAGAAATAAATTTTACAGGCCATGTATGTACTATGGAATAATGAGTATGAACCATAGATGAAAGAGTCTTTGATATCACATGCTAGTTAGCTTCCATTTAGATCCTTTCAATCAATTTATATATAGGGAGGCAAAGCAGGCTTTGAGAGTCAATAAATATATACATAATGAAAAGGAGATGTCTGAAAGATGATAACAGACATCATAAAATTAGATATAATGTCTGAAAGTCGCAAAATTAAATATAATTGGCTTTAGGAAGGGCACTTCTAGGGAAACCCTAATTTTGGTAGTGTGGTCGCATTTTCCCGTTCCACATTTTTCACTTCCCTTCACACATAACAAGCCCTATTTCACCATTTCCCTTCTCTGGGTCCACAAGGCACTAGCACACCCCCTCTCCCCTTGTCCACATACCTAGGTCAGTCTTGGAAACGTTTCCCTAAAGGTCGATGCAGCGAAAAAAAAGTAAAAGCATATCATGGCCACACTCAAGAAACAAAAGAAAAAGAAAATTATAAAATGCAAAGCATGACCGGTACATTAAATACTATCACGTGGGAAAAAGTCAAACATGAGCTCTACCCCTTATCATTTTGGGCAATACCTTGGTTCCTAGGGCCACAATGCCCTATCACATCATTAAAGGAACTTATGCACGTCCCAACCCCACCTTTAAGGGGGTAATAATTGTTATACATCATACACATCTTGCTATCTTTCCCTGGATCCCCAAGTAGTAATTCAAAAAAAAATCAAGAAAAGGAAAAAGGCAAGCAGAGAGGGGTGGAAAAACAAAGGCTGGGATAACTCATGTAACCATGATTTCTCCCTCACATCTATATACCCAATATGTGGGTATCCTTAATGATTTCTATCCTTGTACCCATACCATTAGGATTTGAGACCCTTGTTTCCCATCCGTTTCATCATCATTCACATGCCACCTATTAATTGAAGGATGTACCAGGGACTTGTTTTTCCCCTTAGGGGCTAGGAACACCTAATAGGATGATTTATTAACCACTCTTACTTGGGGAGGTAACACTACTTTGAGATCAAAGCCCCAAATTTGGAAAAGAAGCCCCATATGAAGTCTCAATGTGCCCTTGACTAACACGCTTGGTTCACTTAGATGCACTAATAATGAATTGTAGTTGTTGGTGAAGATGCAGAGCTGGACATTATGTGTGATTGGCAAGTGGTTTAATCATGGGCTAGGCAACTTAATTGGGGCCTAAGTCCACTAGAGGAGCATATGACACCCTATAGGTGAAGCATTAAGAGCCATGGAACTCCTATCACTTGCAAAGCATCATTTCACTCCACAGGCACCTTCAACACCCCAACAGTTTGTACTTTGCTGCACATTATTCATGAGATGATGAACTTGGACCAGTGTGCCCCCATTTGGCTTAGCAGTATATACAGGTTTTGGTCGCTAATCTGAGGCGCAAATGAGGTTTGTCTGACTATGGAGACATGGGAGGGTTAACACCATCCTATGAGCCCTCAACATTGGAGCATATACAGGCTATTCTATCACCATGAGACTCGTGAGACCCATTTTGTGCCCCAAACACAAAATTGGGGTCCACTTGATGATTTGCATGTATGTCTAAGGTCCAACTCCTAGTAGATGGTTTTTGGAGCCCTCTTAACTGATATTAGCACAAAGAGCTCAATGCACGCCTTTAAGTGCCCACGCAATGATGACATCAGCATTTCAGCCCTCTTGTGGGTTTATCTTTATGATTTTAAATTGGTTGTGGTTGGCTTGTAACCACACTTAGTTTTTTCCCTCCATTTGACAACTAAGAAGGCTTTAGGGTAATATTAGACTTGATTGGACATATAAATAGATGAGAGCTCATTTGAGTCCCCCATCTTCATCACACTTGGAATTTGATCTCTTAGAGGATTTTTGCACTTGTTCCTTTTTGGCTATTGGAGATCTATTGGATGCATTTCGATATTTGGAAGCTATTTTTGGTTGTCTTTGGAGCTAATTCTTTGGATAACGAATGCATATACTACGTGTTGTCTTGTAAGTGCTTAATGTTGAATTATTTCTATCTTGAAATTGTCTAATGTATGGAATTGTTGCTTCTAGGTTACGTTATTTTGTGCCCTAATTGTTGAAAATTAATTTTGAATGGCCATCTAGTTGAGTATTGTGTATGTTATTCATTTGGCAACATGTAATGAATGTTCCTAGTGGAGGAAATCTTTAATCTCTCCATCAAACTCCATTTTCTTTTGAAGTGGGTAAATGTTAAAAATTGATACCTAGGGCATCAATTTTTAGCCCCCTTAAAAGCGATCTAGCTTATCTATTTCATTCTTGAATCCTTATGCCTTAAGGAGAAGGAACTAGTCCAAGTCATTGGTGACCAATCCTAAATTTTCTCCCCTAAAATCAGTCTTTTTAAGGCTAGGATGAAATTCTAGGGCTTGTAGCGAAATTTTTGGGAAGAGGCTTTTTGGTGATTTGAGAGCTTAAACATCAAGCTTAGTGTCTAGGATACCTATTCAGCAAGTTTGGTTGGTATCCATCCAAATTTCATCCATAAATCTAGGATGAAAAACCCACCTGCAATTCTATATAAGATCCAATGCATCTCCTCACCTTCCAATACAATGATTCATTAATGCAACTGAGTAAATAAGCTTGCTAATCAAGGGGAGAAGTGGAAACTTCATAGTGGGTTTCCTTTCCAAACTTGGAGATTTAAACATGCATTGGTGTTACCTCCCTTTGCAAAAGAGGTTAATGAAGGAGCGTATTAGGTGGTTTCAACCTTTAAAGGATTGACAGGTCCAAGGTACACCTTTCAAATGGCAGGTGTCATGTGAAATAATGATGGAATGGAGCAAGGACAAAGGGAAGGCTCCAAGCCACATGCCATTGTACAAGGGTAGCTATGGTGAGGAAAGCCCACACATTGGGTATACAAATGTAGGAGGAAGCAATCGTGGTACATGAGTTACCCCGACGTTTGTTTTTCCACCCTTCTTCATTTACCTTTTGCCTTTTATTGATTTTTCTTCATTTTACTGCTTGCCAGCTTGGGGCTCAAGGGAATGAAAGTATGATGTGTAAGATATAGCAGTGATTACCCCCTTATGGTAGGGCAGTTCATCGCCCACCAGGGGTTGGGACATCCATGGGTTCCTTGATGCAAGGCGTACTCCTAGGGACCCTAGGATCCAGTGTGATGGCCATAATGATGGGGGGTGGAGCTCATGTTTGGCTTTTGCCCACGTAGTAAATTTTATTGTCCTGACCATCTTTTGTGTTTTGTGGTACTTTTCTTGTTGTATGTTGCCATATTATGCTTTTATCTTTCCTTTTAGCAGCATCAACCTCCAGGGCATCATTCCAGGCCTGACCCAAGGTGTGGACAAGGGGAAGGGGAGGCTAACACCTTGTGGACCAGATGGAAAAATGTGGACTCAGATAGGGAAAATGTGAAAAGGGATTTTAATGAGCAGAGGGGAGTGAGATATATAATATCGGGAAGCGGGACCATGCAACCAAAATCAGTGTTTCGCACGTAGTGCCACTCCTAAAGCTAGTAGCCAATAAAGGAGATCCCACAAGACTAGGATACATGATTAACCCCTAACTGAGGTTAAGGGAACAAGAGTACAGTCCAGACTCCAAACCTTTCATTCTTCTAAGTTGCCGAATAATCCATTCCTAAGTGTGCTCAATAAAAGCAAGCATAAAAGCCTAATTACATAATGAAAAATCATACCTTCGGGGTTGGATGGCCCATGTTCAAACATACAATCATGACAGATGAGTGAGGGCACATAATGGCTGGCT
Organism: Pinus taeda; assembly: GCA_000404065.3. NCBI lineage: Eukaryota > Viridiplantae > Streptophyta > Pinopsida > Pinales > Pinaceae > Pinus > Pinus taeda. Next base: position 16,796 of record APFE031629134.1, read on the forward strand.
CAGGTAGCGGAGAATAGTAGCACATCAGAGCTATCAGGTGCCTGTTGGCTGCTAGCTGAAGACAAATCTAGGAGAAAAATTCTCCTGTAGGGATTACCCATAGGTTGTGGGTAACATCTGGCTCCAACTGGGACATGAGCTCTCAGCAAAGTGCATGAACTATGTACTCGAATGGGGAGGTCATGAGAACACCAACAATCTCTTGAGACTACTAACTTGTTACCTGCACAGTCACAAGCAAGCAAAGGAAGAATTTGTCCATCGCGTACTTTGATCGCCCATGCTTTTGTTAGCTAATAAAACCCAACAAGAAATTAATTCCAATCTAAAATGCATTCCTATTCTAAATGCATCTAATCTAGTATGAGAACATAATATGATATTAAATTCTAATATAAAATCAACATGCAATGCATCCTACTCTACATGCATATGGTACAATGTCAAGTGTCAAGGAAAGGGGTGATGCAACTAACTTTGACTGGCTTTGGCCAAAGTTCCTCATCAAGTCTAGCAATGTAGTAATATCCCTCACTAATCTTACCATGAATCTTGACAAGGATAAGGTTCTTATCCATCAACACTCCATCCTCAACCTTGAAATCCTTCCTAGGTTTTTGCACCCATTTCTTATTTTTCTTTTGAACAAGTCTTTTAAGGATTCAAACCTCCTATGAAAGAAGAATAGGAGTGGCGTCCTTAGCCTCAGTCATCTTATGATACAAGATGGGACCAAGTTTTACCACATGGGTTGGATATAAAGGCTTTGTGTAAAGGGTAAATGGAGTTCCATCAAGCTATGAGATAGTGGCATAACATAAATCCATTTGGAGTCAACCTCCCACTGTAGCACCCCATTTTCTAGACAATAACATCCCACATACATTAGGTATATTGATAACAACAACATCCATGAGCTTCAGAGGGAGTCTGTAATTTTGCTGGAAACAGTCGTGATTTAGTGCCAGAAGCTGAGGTTTGAGACCAGAGGAGAGAGTCCTGTTCCAGCTGGCAAAACGATCAACAAGAAGGGTGATGTAGCAAGCTGGCGCAGATTTGCATAGGCTGACGCAGAGGCAGCATGGGGCTAGCCATCTAGAGCTTGGATCAGATTCAAATCGCCAGTGACAGTGTGAGAATATTTATCACTACCTCTTTGCTAGTTTATTCTTTGTATCAGATTGCCAATTTGGGCATCTAAAGATTTGTAGTCAAAGACTACTGCATAATAATAAAACCCTCAGCTATTGCACCGGTTTTCCCAAGTTGGGTTTTTCTTGGGACGTTTGTCCAAAAACAACGGTGTATTTGTGTGTGTGTTTATTTCTCTCCTATGTAGTATTTTGTTTCCGCAATATTTTATGTTGTGAAGGCTACAGTAGATTGTATTTCAATGTTTACTCTGTAACACTGTAAATAACTTGATTCTGTATTTAACTAGTAGGAGAATTTTAATCAGTTGTTGCAGTAGGGGTTCGGGTAACCGAATTTTCACATGGTATCAGAGCACAAATCGTAAGTTGGAGAGCTCAATGTAGAAGGAAGGAGGCAGTTCGAATTTCTGCATAGGCAACAATTCTAAACCCTAAGGGGCTACGTATTTCCGTGGCCAGGAGGGTCAGTTTTTCACGGAAATTTTACTTCTTTGAGTGAGTTGACAAAGAATAAAATTTTCCAGTTCGAAGAGTACTGAAGGCAGAGGGAGCAACAATAGTTTCCTTGCAGAGCAGATCTTCAGCTGGGACGCAAATTTTGCAGCAGTTTGCTAGTGCAAATAGCGTCAAGAGGAAGGAGAAGAGCACACACTGAGGTACTTCTTTCCTCAGGGAACATCTAGACAAGAAGTTCGAATTTTCCTAGCAGAGCATTAGTAATTGTGTGCAGGATTTCTCACTCCAAAAGGGAGTGCGAATAACTGGGTAGCAAATGCGCAGAGGAGAAGAGGAGTTCGTCATTTTTTGAGAGATGGTATCAGCTGGGTTGAGAGATCAAGATCGGTTGGACGGAGCCTCCACCTACGTGATTTGGAAGGCTAGAATTTCCTGCCTTCTAGATGAGCATGATCTCAAGATTTATATCGATAGTGTGGTAGTTGTACCCGCAGATGCAGATTCGCTTAAGAAATACAAGAAGGAGATGACGAAAGCTAAGAAGTTGATTCTCGATGGGGTTCGAGATCATGTGGTATCTCACATAGCTGGCAAAGATACTGTCCGACAAATGTGGGAAGCACTAGCTATGTTGTACGAAGCATCTTCCGAGCAATGGAAGATGTATCTTGACGAGAAGCTAAGATGCACGAGGATGCAGAAAGGGGAGTGTATATACTATAGACCCCTTCCTTACAAGGCTTTAGGATGTCCGGGATCAATTGGCTTCAGTAGGGACAACGCCCCAGCCTACAAAGTTTGTACGGTTAGCTCTAAATAGTGTTTCCAAAGAATGGCAAGTTTTTGTCCAGAGTATCCTTGGCAGAGAGAAACTACCAAATTGGGAATGTTTGTGGGTTGATATGCAGTAGGTAGAGATGAGGCGAGATCTGGTGAAGAGCACCATCAATGGTCCTAGCAACAGCAATGGGTCGAAACAAGTTAAGGAAGAGCAAGATGTGGCCCTCGCATCTAAGGGGTAGCAGAAGTGGCGCGGGAGGAAGAAGGATATTTCAAAGATCAAGTGCTTCAGGAGTGGTGAACTTGGCCACTATACCACTCAATGTCCTCTCAGAAAGGACAAAGAGGAGAAGCATGATCGGCAAGCTGCATCCCGGTGATATCGACAGGTTGTCCTGTAGATTGGAGGAAGAGTTTGCCATGGTCACCGAGTTACCTCCAGGGGTGAGGTGGGGTGATTTGGAGTTGTAGACCCAGAGAGCTACAAGATGGGCAGGATTCTTGAGGAGGTCCACCTCTTGAATCAATAACTTGCTACAAGAGCCCATAGTCAGCAGTAGCAGGATGGACCAATGGCAGTTGGTGCAGTCAGGGGACAGATGCAGTAGCTAGTAGCGGTCTGAAACTGAGCAGCACAGAGCAGAGTTGGCAACAGTGCAGATGGCACAGTGCAAAGTCGGCAACAACACAATGGCTTCAATGATAGCGCAAAGGCTAGTAGCATCCAGAACTTGGACGACGGATGCATCATATTGACCACATTTGGTTCAATATTTTGGATGATTTTTTTTGCAGTTGCAGCAACAACAGTTGGAGAAGGTTGTAGTGCAGATGCAATGTTGGCAGCAGTTTAGCAAGGCCAGCAGCAGCACGGATGCAACAGTCAAAGTTGCGTAGTAGTTGGTAGGTAGTGGAGCCAGACATCAGCAACGCAACAAGAGATTGTTTAGAGACATAGTGATGCTTCAGTGGGTAGCATCGAATGTGCTCTAGCCTCGAGATTTTGCATAGAGACTAAGACACATGCATTCTCCAAGACCCATAAATCGTTTGGGAAAATTCCACCTAGAGATGGTTTAATTAAAATAATTAATCATTTTTAATGTATTCCTAAGTCTAAACTTAGGAAATGTGATTAATTAAAGGGTATTAATTAAATTTGGTGCCAATCTTCTAAAAGAAGATGAGGATCAACTCTTAGTTAACTTATCCCTTGATTATGTTTTAACCTTCGTCGTTGGTGCTCGAATGAGAGATTATAAGGAGATTGATGGTCACTTGGAGAACACACCAAGGTAGTGAGATCTAGAGATCGAATTTCTCAAGAGTAGCAGTGCTGAGTTGCTAGAGAGAGGTCGAGTGATCTCCTTGCAATGCGGGGTAGAGATAGTAGACTAGAGGGGATTTTCCCAGTTCCGGAGAGTGCAAGGCAATGAAGGCAATGAGAGGTTCAGAGAGGCAACGCAGTGCTTCAAAGGGTGTTTGTAATTTTCCTCGGAGCAGTCGAAATCTAGTGTTAGAAGCCGGGGTGTGAGACCGAAGGGCCAGAGAGTCGAGTTCCAGTTAGCAAAATGATCAGCAAGAAGGGTGACGCAGTTCCTAGCAGGCTGACGCAGAGGCAGCATGGGGCTAGCCATCTAGAGCTTGGATCAGATTCAGATCACCAGTGATACTGTGAGAATATTTCTCACTACCTCTTTGCCAGTTTATTCTCTGTATCAAATTGCCAGTTTGGGCATCTAAAGATTTGTACTCAAAAACTATTTCATAATAATATAACCCTAAGTTGCTGCACCGATTTTCCCAAGTTGGGTTTTTCTGGGATGTTTGTCCAAAAACAACAGTGTATTTGTGTGTGTTTATTTCTCTCCTGTGCAGTATTTTGTGTCCACAGTATTTTAAGTTGTGAAGGCTACAGCAGATTTTATTTTGATGTTTACTGTGTAACATTGTAAATAAGTGTAGGAATTTACAGGGTAAGTTCCTCAGACAGAACACTAAAGGACACCGCTCACAAATAGATCACAGATCAATACACCAGTATTTTGACGTGGTTAAAACCCTCAAAGAGGGAAACAGTCCACGGCCTGAGCCAAC
>APFE031629135.1:7457-19824 GCA_000404065.3 Pinus taeda
TACCTCTCACGTCTGTTAACAGCTTTCATCATTGGCTGGTAATCAGACGATGTTCATGCATGTTCGACTTCAGCTCACATGTTCACATGCTTGAACTTGTACTTATGTTCAGGTCGAGATGGAGCGCAAGACCCTGGATTGTGTCTGTTATAATCCAGGCGTGATTTTGATACATGACTCATTCACCGGATGGCTGCGACCATACCTGAGTCAATTCATTGATCCTAAACAGATTGCTGCGCCCATACTATGGATCTAGATGTACTCTCTTATGGATGGTTGCGACCATGCCACGTACATCATGTATTTGAACTATCAAATTGTATCTCTCAATGCAGATTCTCGGCGGCAGCTATATATATTCTTGTAAAGCATTTCACCCCTCTCTCTCTCTCGGGTCTCATGCTTTAGGGGGCATCTGTTACACAGTAATTTGTCACCGTTGGTCACCGTCCCTGTTACCCTTGTTTTCGTACATTGGAGGACGCATTTCGGGACCTGTGACCAGTGACATAACCTAAAAACATTTGCATTATGTTCCCCTGAGTATGTACTTCATGTTCCTTGAAGACACCTTTTGAAAATTATCCCTAAAAAGTGCCCTTTTTCCATTGGCACAGGTACCCAGTGTCTTACCCGCGCCAATGACTCAGATCCTCAAAAGAGGGCGCTCCCATTGGCGCTCTGTCCTAGAGCAACACCCGCGCCACCTAAATTTGGCTATGATTTTTGGCCAGCGCGCACTCATATATTTTTTCCTCTCTTTTCATGAAGTTCTCTGAGGGAAAAATCCTCATGATAGAGGTCGAGTGTCATCTTTTTATCCATGACAACTAAGTTCAGTGGCTTTTCAAGGATAATGCTAATCCTCAATAGGCGTCCTGATACAATGTATATTCCTCCCTTCTCCATCTATAAATGACTGTCCTCATGCATTAAGAAGCTAGTTTTTGCTAGAATCTTTGTGAGTGCTGAAGTAATGCTAGAGTGATAGTAAGAATTGTGAAGCATAGGGAGGTTATGCTGCCGGAATTCTGAGAGAGGGAAGATCTTTTGCAAGGCGTATTTAGCTGCTCGCCCAGTCAGAGGAGGTTCAACGTCAGAACCTTGGTTGTATCTTTCTCTGTTTTTACTCATTAATAGACGACTATCATTATGGTTCCACTCATGTGTCTTTATAATGGTTATTGAGTTATATCTTTTCTGACTGATATATAATTGCATATATTGGATTTTATGCTTGTATTTGTATCGTTCTTTGCATGTGCAGGTGTCCGTTCACGAGGATCGTGGGGATTGTGACCAGCCGGACCAAAGGAACGGGAGTGACGATTCTTCTACAAATACTAGCGTTGGAATCCAGGTAGGCCATCATCATCGATCTCTGATTTGCAATTAGGAACCTGCGTGTTAGCGTTGTGTGATTGTTGCTAGACCCGTGTTGGGCTAGTGGGATCGCCTTTGTCCGCAGAGGGGATTTACCAGTTCAAAAAAAAGAAGACCACAAGACTTAATAATGGAGTTTGTCCAACTTGGACTACGTCTCCAAACCCTGCTCGATCAATGGGGAGGCCTTCATTCATTAAATGGCATTTAAAGAATAAAATACAATCATCAGTTACATAAAAGGAGTCTTATACCTCCATTCTAGAAAATGGTTGAGAATTGGAGAACTCGGATGGAGAAATGGATAGCACCACTGTGTCCATGGTGTCAAGAAGGGTGGAAAACATATAAAATTTGCCCAATTTAGACAAAATGACTTCTCGCCCTTTCGTGCAAGCTCTATCTCGAACTGCATGCCTAAATCCTCTCTCATGTACTTTTCTATGTCCATCGGGCTTTATAATATTGTTTTGTTACAATTTCCACTTAGAATGGGGCTGGATTTGTTTAGAATAGTATCCATTTAGATGGAAGGATCAACGGGCACAACAAAACCCCAAAAATGGCCTTTTTCCGCTCAAAGCGATAATACACAAAAACATTGAAAAGCCCGACTGGAAGCCTTTTACCCGGACTTCAAATTATATAAAATCGAGTCTATAAACCCATCAGTTCTAGCCCTTTATTACAAATCACTATAGCGCTGTTCATTGGCCCATGTGTGGGAATCACCAATCGCTGATATGTCGATATGCTAATCGTCGATATGATCCTGACCATTGATCTGTTTTCCAATCTGATGGCTGAGATTGCACGTCGCTATCAGAAAATTGCAATCGTTATGGCCCAAGGTTCTTCCATATGGCATATGCCAATGTCAATCACCAACACTGATCGCTCCTCTGATCATTGATCGCAATCACTAATCGCATATCTTAAGTCCCGATATCAGCCATTGCTTGCCCCCGATTGCAATTAGTCGAAGATCAATAATCGGGGGTCCTGCTACCCTTACCTTAAGCTCGCCTTTGACTTCTACTATTGTGATTTACCTTTATAAGGCTTAAAACCCATTTTTATAAGGAATTCCTCCTTTTTCAAAGGAACTAAGGCAAACTCTTTTCACGATAACTTCATCATCTGGACTCGGATTGGAGTGTCGTTCACACCGTTGGAATCACAGTGATGAGCACTTCAATCTAATGTCAAGATACTTGCTTTTCTGCCACTTTGGACTTTGAGCTTTTCTATGCCATTGTGTCTGAAGATCCACCTGGATCAATCCTCCCCATTGAGGAAATTTTGGACCACCAAAAGCTTTTATTAGTCAATTGGCAAGTGAGGGAATTGTTCCCTCAATCTTTCCTTCTCCAGCCATTTTGCCTTGCTGGGGTGTATCCCCTTGAAACCAACTTGAAGGTATTCCACATCTCCTCATCGTGAAGTCCTAGTTCTTCTGTGAAGGATGATGTCTTCAGGTAACTCATCGAGATACTCTGGTGAAAAATCATCAATTATAGGAACTATACCCACCTCCTCGGTGTCCATAATCAATGGTGGTTCATATAGCTTTAAGTTCTCCACATTCACTACGGATTACATTTGCATATATATCGGTAAATCAAGATGAAAGGCATTATTTCCAATCTTCTCCAAAATGGTGAATGGACTATACCGGATTGGTCACAACTTCTTCCCTTCTCCCTTCATCCCGCCCTTACTGATGTGGAACCACACTTTGTCACCACTGGGAATTGATGGTCAACTTGATGTTTGTCATGTCGAGCCTTGTAACGGGCTTGAATTTTCTCCAATTGCTCTTATACTTCTTGGTGAATCAACTGGATCTGCTAAATGAACTACTGAGCTTTGTCCCTGTCATTACGTCCACTAGAGTCATCTTCCCTTCCAAAGACCATATCAAAAGGGTCCGTTGGCAGGTAACCAAAACATGTCTCAAATGGTGAACGCTATGTAGATGATTGCACTACTTGGTTGTAGGAATGATGCACATATGGGAGATGTTCATCCCACAACTTAGGATGTTTCCCATAATAGCCTTGTAACAAGTGTACCACGGTGCAGTTTACAACCTCTATTTGTTCATCTATTTGTGGATGAAATGTCATGCTTCTTTTCAACTTGGTGTCCATCATCTTCCACAAGCTGGTCCAAAACTCTCCGAGAAAGTGAGAGTCCCGATCTGACACAAACGATGTGGGTAGCCCAAAATGGACTCAAACATGCTGAAAGAAAAGATAAGTAGTCTACTCTGTAGTGATCTAATTTTTACAAGGAATTAAAATACACATCTTACTAAAATGGTCAACGACAACATACAAATAGTCATGACTCTTTCTGGACAAAGGCAAACCTCCTACAATGTCCATCGACACACTTTCCCATGGATGACTCGGAATAGGGAGTGGCGTGTAGAGACTGAGTTTTCTATTAGAGGGCTTTGAAACAGAACACATCACACAACTCTTTACATAGCGAGTCACAATGTTCTCCATATGAGGCTAAAAATAAAATCTTTGTACTTGACATAAAGTCTTTTCAACACCAAAGTGTCTAGACACAAGAGAGGTGTGGGCCTATTGGATTACATGTACTCATTCCCCTATGGGAATACACAATTTACCAAGGTGATAAAACAGTTTCTCCTACAAGATAGTTGTCCACTTGTGAACCATGGGTTAGTTTTGCATAAATGTCCTTAAAGTCATCATCATTAGCTTATTGTTCATCATAACTCTCAAAAGATAATGAAGCGTTATGTAAAATAACAAAAGAAAAAATATGAGGGAAAGATAGCATATTGGCCACTTTATTGCTCATGCCCTTCTTATAATTTATTACGAGATGAAATTGTTGAAGAAAACCTATCCACCTAAAATGACGAGATTGCTGCAACTTGGTTTGTGACTGAAGATACTGCAAGGGCTGATGATCTGTATGGATGATGGTCTCCTTGTCGATCAGGTAGTGTTTCCACTTTTTTCGCACTCTCCACCAAGGCATAAAGCTCCTTGTCATAAGTGGGATATTTTATCATAGCCTGAGAAAACTTCTCATAATGGTAACATATCTGCTTCTTTTGCTGCATCAATACAACTCCCATGGCATATCCACTGGCATCTGTTTCAATCTTGAATGATTATTGGAGATCTGGTAAGGCTAAGACTGGCGCGGTGCTGATTTTTTCCTTCAATGCTTCAAAGGATTTCTGTTGTCTTCCTCAAGACCTATTTCACACTTGTTAATGTGTGCAGAGGTGCTGTAATAATAGAGAAATTGGCAATAAATCTCCTCTAATACTGGACTGCACCTAAAAAGTTACAGACATCGGTTACACTAGTAGGCTTAGGCAATTTACAATTGCTTCAACTTTAGAGGGATCAATTTTTAACTGACCATGACCAACAATATTACCTAGGTAACCCAAAGAGGCTTTCCTGAACTCACACTTTGACAAATTTACATAGAGTTTTCTTTTTTCAATACATCAAGCACTTTCTTCACATGACACACATGTTCATTCCAACTTTTACTAAAGACAAGTATATCATCTAAATATACAAGAACAAATTCACCAATGAAAGGCCTAAAGAGATCATTCATGACCCTCATGAAAGTGGCTGGAGCATTGCAAAGTCCGATTGGCATCACCATCCATTCGAACAGCCCCTGTTTGGTCTTGAAGGCAGTTTTCCACACGTCCTACTCTAAAATTCGGACCTGGTGATAACCACTACACAAATCCAATTTGGCGAAATAGATAACATTCTTTAACTAATCTAATTGGTGAACCACACAGAGAAGTGCTTGACTTGATGACCCCTTGGTCTAGCAATTCCTGCACCTGCTTTTTTATTTCCTCCATCTCAATGGTCGACATCATGTGCATGCCAATATTTGGTAAAGGAGTGTCATGCTGCAAATGGATCTCATGTTGGATTTCTGTCTTCAGAGGTAACCCCTTCGGTTCCTAAAACATCTCATCATAATTAGAAATTAATTCACATAATTCCCATTTATGTTCCTAATCACAACCCTGGAAAGCATTAGCTACTTTTGCATATTTTCCCCTTACAACCATCAACATGTAACCCTTCTTGGAATTTACCAACCTTTTCATTTGTCCTGCACTTACAAGGCTGGCATTGATTTTATTTTGATGAGCCCTTACAATATATTCTACCCCATCTTTTGTGATTTGGTATTTTTTTCATGACAGAAGAAGACTGCCTTTCTATCATATAGATACAGACTCCCTAACACCATGCCACAAATATCCAATGGTATCACATCCAATTCTACTTCATCCACTAGGTTAGAAGTGATTACAAATTTGACTTTACACTACTTGGTTACATTTATTTTTGCTTTATCATGTATCCATCCAAGCAGGCAAGGTTTTAGATGTGCTTTTGTTTCTAAGCCAAGTTTCTTTACCAAGGATTCTGCAATTAAGTTTGCTTGGGATCGGGTATCAAACAGAGTTTCTACTTTAGTATGATTTTTGACAACTCTGATATGAAATAGTTCAATTCTTCTTTTATCATTAGGAAGGGACTCATTTATAGAACTAGTGCCTTCATGCAATTCAGAATTAACATGAGGTGTAAGAGTACTTTTTGTTCCTGTTGTTGTGATTAATGCTTAATCTCCGAAATCGGATCCAAGATCTTGCTGTGCAGTTTCCACTATCTTCTGCTTGCCTTTTCCTCCATACTTCTTCAGTCTCTTTTTTGGGTGTTGTTTCCAACAGTGATCATCATCGTGACCTTCCTTTTTTTAGTGATTGCAATACAACCTTTCTCCTTCTTTGGCTTCTACCATTTTCTTCTCCTTTCCTTTCCATTTCGCTTTATATTTGCTATTGGAAGGTTTGAGCGGTAGTTTTCTGGAATGATCATCTCTTTCATTTTTTCCCCTGTTCTCAATATGGATTTCCTTTATGCTACCTAAGTCAATAGTGGTTGCTTCAAACAACAATAATGAATGCCTAATGTAACTATGTAGTGATCCAATGTACTTAGTTACTCCTTCAGGTGTATCAAGTGCAATACCCAAATTAAGTACTTGCTTTCTAAACTCCTTTGTAAACTCTAAACATCCTATCCTTTGCCTTTCCTTAAACACTGTCAATTTGTTAAAGCTTTTTTCTTGTAACCCAAGGGATAAAATTGTTCCTTTAATGCAGAAATAAAATCAGGCGATGAGGAAAAGAGGTTACCCACATTCTTACTGCTCTGCATTTTTCTCTCCCACCAAACGAGAGCGGTGCTACTCAACCATAGAGAGGCCAGTTGAATCTTTGCCTCATCCTCCACGATCTGTTGAATCCTGCAGTAGACCTCAATCTGCCTAATCCAATTATTAATTTTCTCCACGTTACTTTCACCATTAAACATGGGAAGATCAAATTTAACATCTAATTTAAAGAAAGGTTTCTTAGATGCATCCCTGGGATTTCTACGATTATGGTGGTGTTAGGAAGAAGAAATTTCACTCGTGGAAGGAGAAGGAGGGGGTTATTCTCCACCATTTCCATGCGCTGAACCTTGTTCTTCTGGATTTCTCTCTTTTGCTTTCTCCAGCCTTGAAAGCAACTAACCAACATTCTCTACCGTCGAATAGAAGGTCTTTTTGAAATTACGCTCCTCTTCAATACGAGCCTCTTCATCTGCCATGTTTCTCCTTCAATGTTCACACCACACTTCGGGATCGAAAGGCTCTATTTCCCCTTCACCTCTTCGGAGCCTATTTCTTGTTAGCATACAAACATGCAATTCACATCTAAAAAGACATGCTCTGATACCACTTGATCCAAGGATCTTTTGCTTATAGATGTATCAAAAGAATCACATGTAGAAATTGCAGCTTAACATAAAAATTTAATGTGCACATGAGAGAATAAGAAGAAACACATAAGGCATGAAAAGAAGACAACAAGACTTGATAACAGAGTTTGTCCAACATGGACTACGTCTCCAAGCCCTGCTTGATCAATGGGGAGGCCTTCATTCATTAAATGGCATGAAAAGAAGAGAATATAATCATTAGTTACATAAAAGGAGTCTTATACCTCCATTTTGGAAAATGGTTGAGAATTGGAGAACTCAGATGGAGAAATCGATAGAACCACTGCGTCTGTGGTGTTGAGAAGGGCAGAAACCATATAAAATTTTCCCAATTCAGACAAAAAGACCTCTCGCCCTTTCCTACAAGCTCTGCCTCGAACTGTGTGCCAAAATCCTCTCTCCCATACTTTTACATGTCCATTGGGCTTTATAACACTGTTTTGTTACAATTTCCACTTAAATCAGGGGTCGATTTGTTTCGAATATCAACCGTTTAGATGGAAGGATTGGCTGGCGCAACAAAACCCCAAAAATGGCCTTTCTCGCTCAAAGCGATAATACACAAAAACATTGAAAAACCTAACCGAAATCCTTTTACCCGGACTTCAAATTATATAAAATTAGGTCTATAAACCCATCGGGTCTGGCCCTTTATCGCAAATCACTATCGCACTGTTCAATGGCCCTATCATGGGAATCGCCGATACGCCGATATGCCTATTGTTAATCACCGATATGATCCTGACTGTTGATCTATTTTCTGATCCGACGGCTAAGATTGCACGTTGCTATCAGCAAATCGCAATCGCTACGGCCCAGGGTTCTTCCATATGGCATATGCTAATGACGATCACCGACGTTGATCGCTCCTCCAATTGTCGATCACAATTGCTAATCATGTGTCTTAAGTCCCAATATCAGCCATCGCTTGCCCTGGATTGCGATTAGTCAAAGGTCTCTAATTCGGGGTCTCATTGCCCTTGCGTTAAGCCCGGCTTTGACTTCTCCGATTGCGATTTTCCTTTATAAGGCTTAAAACCCATTTTTAGAAGAAATGCCTCCTAATTGAAAGGAACTATGGCAAACTCTTTTCATGATAGATTCATCATCTAGACTTGAATTGGAGTGTCGTTCACACCATTAGAATCAGGGTGATGAGCACTTCAATTTAATGTCAGATACTTGCTTTTCAGCCACTTTGAATTTTGAGATTTTCCATGCCATTGTGTCTGAAGATCCACCTGGATCAAAAGGAGGTTTCCCCCTCGAAGAGGCTGATTTTGAAGTCATTGATCTATCTTTTCTATCATTTTGTGGGATGGTTCATAACATTTGGTATCAGAGCTTTGGATTCCAGGCTTTTGCTGCTTCAAATAGGTCCTCATGGAATTTTCACTATAACTTTCTTTCTAAGAAGCTTCAAACACTGAAAAAACCCATTTGAGATGAAATCTTGATGAACTTCTTGTCCACATTTCTAATCTTGTATCACTATATTTTCGAAGATATGATCCAAGGAAGTTAAGGTTTTTTGAAGGTTCCCGAATTCCATCTCAAACAGGTGACCTTGGAAACATCATCATAACTTAACCTCTGAGCATCGGATTTGAATTTCGTAAAATGTGAAAGAAAAAATACGGACTATAGTTTTTTGGGTATCATTTTCCATGATGAAGGTTGAAACCGTGATATGTGGCACTTCATACAAGTTCACTCTACCGAACCATTCTATACTCAGGTCATTGTGGGAGATTGGGCATAACGATTTCTTGAAGAATATAATCTCGATTTGAATTGTGGGGTTGAAAAGAGGACTCTAAGGGATACCACAGGAAAAAATTTCAGAGCTTGGAAACCCTCCATTATATAGATACAACATATTCAATATCAAGCTCCTAGAAAGAAAGAAAAAGGTTGTGTATTTTTTTAAAAATTACATAAGTTTTGTTTGAAAAATAATTTGTAGTGATTCAAAGGGCATAGTGAAGCATAATACTCATTAATTGATGCCCCAGAGAAAGATAATGGAAACACCTAGTAAGAAACCTAAAATTTCTGCTATGATGCGCGAAGAAGAAGAAGAAATGCAACATGATATATCGAAATTACGAGACCAAGTGCAACAATTTTCACTCTCACAAAGAGTAACCAAAAATGAAATGGAAGCTAAGATGGATGGTTTGAAGAATAGCTTAAAATAAGACATGGAAGGATTGAAGAATGACATGAAAGCTAATATGTATGACATGAAAGCTAATATGGTTGACATGAAAGATAATATGAAATATTTTAAGAATGGTTTAAAGACAGACATGGAAGGTTTCAAGGAAGGTTTGACAAGGTTTCCACAAGAAATGTTTCCTAATGGCGAAAATGTATTAGATGAAATTAATGATGAGAACAAAATAAATGTTAATAATGATTTCATAGACTCTAACATTGGATCGAAGACCCACCATGTTCCAAATATCGATATGAGGAAGTTTGATGGCATGGATCCCGTAACATGGATACTACAAATGGAGCAATATTTTGATCTCCATAATGTGCAAAACGCACAAAATATATGCATTGCAACATAATATTTGGAACCCAATCAGTTTGTATGGTATTGATGTATTTTCTCTCGTAAAAAAATTGTCACTTGGTCAATTTTTACAGAGGAAATGATGGAAAATTACGAGGATACAAAAAGCCACACCTTCTTTAGTCAATTGATAAATCTCAAACAAAAGGGTTCAATGGTGGAGCACATTAAGGACTTCCAAAAATTGAATATAAGGGTAAATGATATTCCAAAGGTGCATAGGATTGATGTGTTTATAGGGACCTTAAAGGATAACATCCAACATGAGGTTCGCCTTTGGGAACCTAATTCATTGGAAAAGGCATTTAGGTTGGCAAAAAAAATTGAAAGAAAAATTATGGAAATAAGGAAGCTTACCACTCACAACTATAAAGATGGAAGTGTTGCTTCCACTAGCCTTCCACAACCTACAAGGTTGACACCACAACAATTGGAAGAAAAAAAGAGAAAAATGGATTTCTTATAGTTGTGATAGAAAATACACTAAAGGTCATAAGTTTGCTGAGATGAAATTATCTTACATAGATTGTGAAGAGGAGGAAGAAAAGGAACAAGAAACATCAAAATAAGAGGATATACACCGGGAACCAACCCTAGAGAAAGAAGAAATGTATCTGACCATATCTTGTAATGCATTGGCAATAATTATCACTCATCAAACTCTCAAGATAGAAGGACATTTTAAGAAGAAAAATGTAATAGTGTTGATTGATTCGGGCAGTACCCATAATTTCATTCATTGTAAGATAGCTAAGGATTGAATTTCTTCCTATATCCAACACTAGAGTGTCAAGTGATGGTTGAAAATGGAGGAACCATAAATTTCTCTGGAAAGTGTCATAATATCAAGTTATCCATGGGAGAATATGTATTTAATAGTCCAATGATTTCCATTCCAATGGGTGGTGCTAATGTCGTACTAGGATTCCAAAGGTTACAATCTTTGGGTACAATAGATTTTAATTTTCAAGAACTTTTCTTGAATTTTTTTTGGGAAGCAAAGGAAGTTGAATTAAAGGCTATCGTAGGAAAAACAATAAATATAATCAAGTCTAACAACATGAAAAAATCTTCTAAAGAAAGAACAATGGGGCATAATCTCACAATTATGTTCACTTAAGGTTCCCACATCGAAATCATCTATTTCTCCATATCTCCAAAAAGTCTTGGACAATCATTCCAAGGTATTTGAGACTCCAAAAGGCCTCCCACCTATTCATGATCATGACCATGTTATTCATTTGATTCTAGGAAGTGTTCCTCCAAACATAAGTCCTTATAGATATCCCTATGCCCAAAAGAGTGAAATTAAACATATGGCGGCAAAAATGCTAGAGGCTGGTATAATTCAACCTAGTCAAAGTTCTTTCTCTTCTCCAGTAGTATTGGTGCACATGAAGGATGGATCATGGCGCGTAGGTCCGGATTATAGGGAGCTCAATAAGCTCACTATTAAAGATAAATTTCCCATTCCAGTCATTGATTAATTATTGGATGAATTACATGGAGCAATTTACTTCACCAAAGTTGGATCTTTGTTCAGGATATCATCAAATCAGAATGAAGACTAAAGACATTCCGAAAAAAACATCCAGAACTCATGAGGGTCATTATGAATTCTTGTTCATGCCTTTTGGCCTTACCAATGCACCTTCTATATTTCAAGGTTTAATGAATTCCATTTTCAAACCCACCCTTAGAAAATTTGTGTTAGTATTGTTTGATGATATACTAATCTACAACAAGTCTTGAAAGGATCACGTTCAACATGTTGATAGGCTGCTCAAACTATTGAAGGAGAAACAATTATATGCAAAAACCTCCAAATGTTTCTTTGGAGTACATGAGGTGGAATATCTGGGTCATATTGTATCTCATGAAAGTGTTAAGGTAGACCCTAGCAAAATTAAATCCATTAAGGAATAGTAAATTCCCACATCCATAAATCATCTGTGAGGATTTCTAGGGTTGACAGGGTATAATCGCAAGTTTGTTATGAATTATGGGAGAATAGTAGCACCTCTAACAACATTACTGAAGAAAGATGCATTTTCTTGGACTCCAGAAGCAACAATGGCCTTTGAACATCTTAAAGAGGAAATGTGCCAAGCACCGGTATTAGCTACGCCAAACATCATAAAAACCTTTATTGTGGAATTGATGCCCTAAGAAATGGAATGGTATTGTTTTAGTGAAAGAAGGAAGACCCATTTCTTTTGAAAGTCGTCCAATCAAAGGAAATTATTTTACACAAAGCTATTTATGAGAAGGAAATGTTGGCAATACTACATGCACTTCAGAAATGATGACCTTACCTAATGGGAAGACACTTCAAGGTAAAAATGGATCATGATAGTCTTAAATACTTTTTAGAACAAAGATTATCTTCAGAAGAAACAAAAATGGGTCACAAAGATGTTGCGTTATGATTTTGGAATCATCTACAAAAAGGGAAGCAAATTGTTGTGGCAGATGCAATCTCAAGAAAGGATGAGGATGTGGAATCATTGTTTTATGTAAAATA
>APFE031629137.1:11293-33178 GCA_000404065.3 Pinus taeda
TTTATAAAATACCAAAATATTATTAATTATCATATTTTATTAAATCAATTAGGTTAAATGATTTCAAAAATTCTGAACTGGTCTACGGTAATAGTGATAATTCTTTTCACTTTTCTTTCGAATGGCCCTGTGCATCATCTTCCGTCCTCCTCTACGAGACACGTGGCGCTCGGCACCGTACTTACGTGGAATGTATTAGATGCTCGGATCCACAAGGAAAAAATAAGACGACACTACATCACACGGAATTGGAGGGTAGAGAAAATTGGGACGATCTTCGTATTCGATCATAGCCGTGGCATTTGGCAAGTTAATCCGACACTGTGCAACATCACATCACAAAAACTGGCGGGCGCCTAAACAACGCGGCATCACAAAACTGGCGGGCGCCTAAACAACGCGGCCTAGTAAAGAGGTCCCACACATCACAACACTGTTCAACGCGCAAATTACGGACATGTGTTTCCAGGTCACGGTGTGTTTGAGAAGATCCAAAGCCACACCTATCCCTGGCTTTTGTTTTCTACCATCTCAAAGACTTTGGTGCTTCAAACTTCCCATCGCTCTGCCTGCCTGCGCATCATCTGCTTCATTGTTACTGTTACTCCTGCTTCAAACTTCCTTTCGATCTGCCTGCCCGCGCATCATCTGGTTGCTTATTATCATTACTTACCTCTATTCTTCTTCTTTTTCTTCTTCCAATGGCACACAACACAACCGCCTCTACTTCTGCATCTAATTCATCCGCGACCAACTACTTTCATATATTTATAAATCACCGCGGCTGCGATGTCAAGAAAACCTTCGCCGCACATCTCTACCGGCGCCTTACTTCCCATGGATTGCGAGTGTTTCTTGACCGGCCAGAGTTACAGGCTGGAAAAAGAATTCTTTCTCAAATCGAAGAGGCTATCCAAGTCGCCTCTGTTCAGATTGCCATATTCTCTGAAAACTATGCGAATTCGAAATGGTGTTTGGATGAGCTTCGGCTGATGGTAGACTCAGAGAAGCGCGGGGCTACCATTCTACCTGTATTTTACAATATTAAACCTTCCGATCTCCGGTGGGCGGACGCAGCTGAACATGGACCGTACGCTCAAGCCCTACTCAAACATGAAGAAAAGGGGCGATACGATCCCCGAAGAATTCAAGGTTGGAGAGAGGCTCTTTCTCAGGTTGCAAATACAAGCGGCTTTGAATTGGAGGCGTGTAATGGGTGAGTATCTTCAACACTCTTACAATTCCTGTCAGCGTTTAATTTGTAAATCTCTCTTCGTTTTTCTTTTATGGATTGATAGCCACATGACAAATTAGGCAGGTTACTCTTTGTAATTTTACACCTCCCATGAATATGCCATATTCAGGGACGAGGCTGATCTCTTGGATAAGGTCGTGCAAAGGGTATTGACAAAGGCTCCAAAACCAGCGTTACACGTGGCCAAATATGCAACTGGTTTGGGAGAAAAAATTGAAGATTTTGAAAAGACTGTATCATCCCAGCCAGAGCCGCAATCAGTGGAGTGTAAGGTAGTGGCGATTGCAGGTGTGGGTGGAGTTGGCAAAACGACGCTAGCCAAGGAATTCTTCAACTCTAAGAGATCAGGTTATGGCTGCTCCTCCTTTCTAGCTGATGTCAGAGAAAAAGCGTCTAGGGCGTCGCTACCTTCCCTGCAGTCTCAGCTCATTAAAGACTTGAATGGTATAGATAAGGGCATTGATAATTGGGAAGAAGGTGTAGAAATACTTCAAACATGTCTCTCATCTTGTCAGGCTCTCATAGTAATAGACGATGTAGATGATGCAGATCAATTGGATGCATTTTTGCCAATTAAGGGCGTCCTTCATTCCAAGAGCTTGATTTTGGTAACGTCCCGTGACAAGCATGTCCTTCGAAGTGCAGGAATAGGAAAGTCATCAATTTATCACCTAAAGGGCCTCAATCGATCACATTCCCAAGAGCTTTTCTGCTCCTATGCCTTCTTTCAGCCACATCCACGACCAGGGTTTGCAAACCTTGTCGACAGGTTTGTAGAAAGCTGCGACGGTTTACCTTTATCGCTAAAAGTTTTTGGTGCTGTTTTATGTGGGCAAGATCAGCCTTATTGGGAAGAAAAATTGAAGGAACTTCATAGATTGCCTGATAAGATCCTGGCAAGCCTTAGAATTAGTTATAATTCATTGAATCAAAAGGAACAGCAAATATTTTTAGATATTGCTTGTTTTGGCATAGGAGAAGACAGGGATAAGTGGGTAACAATATGGGGCGGATTGGCGGGGCTTCAAACTCTAGAAGACAGATGTCTTGTAGATATAGAGGTTGTAGAGATTGTGATAATGTCAGCGTTTATAGATGTAAAGGTGAAGAGCATGAGAATGCATGATCATGTGCGCGACATGGGAAGAAATATTGCTGAGAAAGTATCAATGCCCCGTCGTCTTTGGCGTTCGGTTGAGGACGTCCATGATCTGTTCGAGGAGCAGTCATTATCATCTGTAAGTCATTAATCATTTAAGACTTCATACCCATGTCCACAACTTTCAAGTTCTTTTTATTCAAATAAATAAATAATAATTATGCCAGGTACTATGTCGTAATACTGTCTTTTAACGAACGAACAGGGAATACCAGATGTACGTGGAATTAGGATGCCTATCCAGTGGAACTATCAAACAATAACAGACGAGGAGGCATTATTACGCACAAACTCAGAAATACCATTGAACAAAATTTCAAGTGAGCCGGCAATCAAAATGAGAACATTGCAACTTCTTGAAAGTGAAGGGGAATTTGTGGAAGGCATAATAAGAAGGGTGCGGTCACCAAATCTCGTATGGCTCCGCTGGAATATGTGTCCCTTCTCTTCGCTGCCTACCTGGATTCCAATGGACCAGTTAAAAGTTTTAGAAGTGAGTGGGCCGAAACTGAAAAAATTGTGGCGTCGTGATTCTCAGGTGAGTAAATGTAGATGAACATGCAGCAATAGTAGATGAGAGTAATTGTGTATCTTCTGTTTTCTCATGTTATGATTAAAACGTCCAACATTGCAGGCACCTTTACAGTTGCGGGAGCTGTATGTTGATGCTCCTATTTTAGAGTTTCCAAAGTCAATAGGGAAGCTGACACACCTCGACAAGATTGTCTTCAGGAATTATAGTTATCTAATTCATCTTCTACAGCCAGCAGCAGATCTATCAACGTTACCAACGTTACCAACGTTCCCAACGTTACCAGAAGGATTCTTTCATCTCCGCTCCTTGAAATATCTAGAGATACATGGGCGCTTCAGGATTCTTCCGAAGGAATTTGGAAATTTAACAAATCTCCAAAGCATCGTTCTCTCTGGCTGCCAAAGGATGGAGAAGCTTCCAAATTCCTTCACAGATTTAACAAATCTCCAAGTCCTCCGGCTGTCTCACTGCAACAGTTTGAAGCGGCTTCCAAAATCCTTGGGAGATCTAACAAATCTCCAACGAATATCCCTCTACGGGTGCGAGAGTTTGGAGCTTCTTCCAAATTCGTTTGCGAATCTGGCAAATCTCCAAGACCTCTATCTGTCGGGCTGCAAGAGATTGAAGCGGCTTCCAAACTCCTTGGGGGATTTAACAAATCTCCAAAGAATCACCCTCAAGAACTGCGAAGGTTTGGAGGTACTTCCAGAATCTTTTGGATGTTTGACAAATCTGTTACGCATTGAACTCACTGGCTGCAAAAGATTGAAGAACCTTCCAGATTCCTTCACAGGTTTAACGAGCCTTCAACACCTCAAGCTGTCTGACTCCGACAAATTGGAGCGTCTTCCAAAATCCTTGGGGTGTTTAGCAAATCTCCAATACATTGGTCTAGCTGGGTTTCCGAGTTTGAAAAAACTTCCAAATTCCATGGGCGATTTAACAAATCTCCAAGAAATCAGCCTGTCAAGCTGCGGCAGATTGAAGCGGCTTCCAAATTCCTTGGGAGATTTAACAAATCTCCAGAGAATCACCTTCAGGAACTGCGAAGGTTTAGAGGTACTTCCAGAATCTTTTGGGTGTTTGACAAATCTTTTACGCATTGAACTCACTGGCTGCAGAAGATTGAAGAAGCTTCCAGAGTCCTTCACAGGTTTAACAAATCTTCAAAAGCTCAACCTGTCTGACTCCGACAGATTGAAGCGTCTTCCAAGATCCTTGGGAAGTTTAGCAAATCTCCAATATATTAATCTATCGAATTGCAAGAGCTTGAAAAAACTTCCAAATTCCTTGGGGGCTTTAACAAATCTCCAAGAAATCAGACTGGACAAGTGCGAAAGTTTGGAGGTACTTCCAGATTCCTTTGGGAATTTAAAAAATCTTCAAAGGACCAGCGTGCAAGATTCCGGCTTGAAGACGCTTCCAAATTCCTTTCGGCATTTAACAAATCTTGTGTCCATAGATCTGGCAGCATGTAAAAGTTTGAAGATGCTTCCAAATAATTTATTTGGGAATTTAACAAATCTCGAAACAGTAAGTCTGTCCGGTTGCGAAAGTTTGGAAAAGCTTCCACATTCCTGGGGAAATTTGACAAAACTCCGATCCATTCAGTTGGATAACTGCAAAAGTTTGAAGAGGCTTCCGAAATCGTTGGGGAATCTATCGCAGCTGAGATTTCTGGATTTGAGTCATTGTAGCAGTACGTGTTCGATTGCACTACCTGGAAACATCACCACGCTTCAATTGTTAAAATTATCAGGATGTGTCCAAATGGCAACATTGCCCATCCAAGTGGAACATCAGAAGTCCTTGGAATTGTTGAATCTGGTGGGTACAAACTTAAAAGAGTTGACCATTAATGCGCAGACTGCATGCCTAAGCAATTTGAAATATCTGTTCTTAGGAAGTCCTTTGTTGAAAGAGCTGCCACCTTCGTTCGGTTGCCTGTCGAGTTTGAGCGTACTGCTGCTCCATGGATGCCAGGAATTGAAACGCCTGCCCGGTTCATTTGCACTGTTGACTCAGTTGACTGAGTTGGAGATATCAAAATGTGGAATACAAGAGTTACCAGATCTCATGGAGATGAACAATCTCAGTTATTTAAGAGTACGCGATTGTCCGCTGCAGGAACTGCCATTTAAGGAGTCGTCTGCCCCAAGGAGAAAGAGAAAGCGAAGAGCAACGGAGAAAGGCCTGATTCGGCTCTACTTCTTAGAGTTGTACTGCACAGAGGTAAGAGAGGTATCCTTTCCTGAAGGTGTGTGCATCAACCTTCAAACCCTCCGCATCATGTGTTGTAATGATTTGGTAAAGGTTGGTTCATTGCCAGCAACAGTAGAGCGTCTGATTTTGAGGGGTTGCGGTGCGTTGGGAAAAGTAGAAGGGCTTAGTGGGTTGGCAAAACCTTTGTGGGTAGACATGCGAGGGTGTTGTAATATAGAAATGGGGGAGGTGCCACATTTCAGGAATACCACGCGTTTATTCATCCAAGTGACACTTGCAAACCCGAGGAGGAGGAGGAGGAGGTGGAGGAGCAGATGGCAGCTTTGCAGGAGGGTGTCCTGCCGTATAGTGTTGCAGTGGATGTGGGGAACAGTAGAGTCTTCGTTACAAGGCTTTAGTTTGTGGTGGGGTGTAAATATGAAAGGTATCTTAGTTGTGTTATATTTATGAAATTTAAATAAAAATATATCAATGAGAAGCAATTACATTGAAATACTAACAGACAGCGGTGGTCTTCTAAATTAAAATATTGACGATATAGAAGGTATATTCGAAGCTCACAAATTAAACGTGGTCTCTTTTAAATGAGACGCGATAGGATTGTTTCCACTACCCTATGAAAATATAAAATTCTCCCCACTGCACATGAAAATATAAAATTATATTTTCAAGTTTATTAGGTATGAATAATATTGTTGGATTTTCAAGTTTAAAGCGTTTAAAGATGTATTTTACAATATGAGTGATATGTATATTTTTTGTTGACAAATGATTTTTCTTTATCCATTATTATGTTTTCTGACTTATTTTTATTTTATGTTTGTTCGCTAGTTCCGTGGTATGTATATTTTGTTGGTGGTCAATTTAGTCGGCTTGTTATTATTATTAGCTTGTATTTATGGTTTTGGGGCAACTGTTATTTCTGGGTATTGATTTTTGGTTGATAAAGTTAACCATATTAGTTGTAAATTTTATTTTTTAAATATTAATAAAAATTAAGTGGGATATTAAAAAAAAAGAGTGATATGAGAATCAAATTATTTCAAAAATATTTCAAAATTATAGAAAAAATAATTTGAAATTAATATCTAGAATATCTAATGAATAAAGAAATTCTAGTAAAAAATAATATTTTTTACTAATAATATATACTATTAAAGTATAGATGAGCATTTTTCTAATTAGAACAATTGTTTATCTTATGGTTTTTTAATTTAATCCTTGGGTGTTTTTTATCCCATGGTTTTCAATTTCCAATAAGGAATAAAGGTTAATCTAAGAGGGGCACAGATTAAAGATTTTGGATGTTAAAAAAATCATATATATATATATATCTAGTATTGTAAATGATGAAGAAACATAAAGGTGATACTCTAAACATTTTGTTGGTTTTCCTGTATTATGTGTAATTGTTAGTTTTTACTTTTTTATTCACAAAGAATATGTGTATGCATTGCTCATTGTAAATGCTTAAAACATACAAGAACACTTCCTCTATTGTGTGTTTCCCATACTATACAAACCTCTTTGCATTGTGGGCCCATAAATAGTACCACAATGCTTTTTAGCTATACAAAGACAACAAAAAAAATGTCATCTCATAAGTCATTTAGGTTTCCGAAGAAATGACATAAGAAAGCTAACTTATTAGATTTATATCATAAGACATTGATCAAAATACCTAAATCCAAATAAATGAGGATACATGGATCAATTTACTTTAATTTTGTGGTTATTAACTACCTCTCTTGTTTGCATGAGGATATGCAAAATATCTGGTGTGAGGGAGATGTTGGCCCCTGTTCTTACATGATTTCAAAGGTCATTTTACCTAATATTTTATAAGTTTCTCTTTATTCCTTATTCATCATTACCTTCATTACCAAATGACATAAGAAAGCTAACTTACTAGATCTATATAATAAGACATTGATCAAAATACCTAAATCCAAATAAATGAGGATACATGGATCAATTTATTTTAATTTTGTGGTTATCAACTACCTCTCTTATTTGCATGAGGATATGCAAAATATCTAGTGTGAGGGAGATGTTGGGCCCTTGTTCTTACATGATTTCAAAGGTCATTTTACCTAATATTTTATAAATTTCCCTTTATTCCTTATTCATCATTACCTTCATTCCCATATATTTGTCCATTCTCATCCCATGCAAACTTCATAAGACATATCAGCATTAATATGGCTAATTTTCATTATTTGATGGTTACTCATAATGGTTTTTGTCTTTTCCTAACTTCTAAAAATTTTGGTGTGCCTATAGAAAGTTCTTGTAACAGAGATTTGGAGATTCAATTTTGAAACATCATTTAAAATTTGATGAATATCAATCTAGAAAATGTAAAAAATGGTTTTTGTGCATAATATGGTTATTTAGGTGAATTTCAAGTAGAATCCTTAAAAAGTGCAACATATGGGATGTTTGGATAAGGTTTCCACGGGGATTTATTAAAATTGTTCACTGAAATATGCACTTCGTTGTTTGACCAACAAGCCTTGTGTATGACTTTGGAAACATGGAATTTAAGAGGGTTGATGTCATTTGACCTTCTTATGATCTCCACAAGATCTACATTTGATCTCCACATAATATTCATAAGATATTCACATGATCTCCATTATATTACATCTAAGTTAAGTTGGTTTTAGATCCAGTTATTTAGGGACTCGTTCTATATTGTTGTAATCTCTTTCCTTTTATGAAGGATGAGTTATATGTATAAATATGAGAGGATATTAGTCATTTGGAGGACGCTGGAACAAGAAGAAGGATGAGGATAGATTAAGTGTTAAGCATATGATTATGAATTAAATGTACAATATTTCTATTTACTCCTTTGATTAATATCAAACAACAATTTTATCTTTTCAAATGCATGTGTATTGGGTTAACTTCAATTATGTATACTCTTCAGCAATGCTTCATTGAGTGAGGAGGCCCCCCTATGTAAGGGATGCATTACTCTTCTTCTCTTAGTTTTTTTTTATATAGTTAGTTTGATTTTATGCTTAGTTAATGTGTCTACTTATTGTTAAGTGTAGCTTATTTTAATGTGTGTTTTCAATTTCATTTACTTTCAGTTTAGTGTGGTGTGTCAACCCAGTGGAGGTTACTAATACAAAACTTCTAATAGAATAAAGTTTTGTTCATCTTTAATTACAAAAGTGAATAATTAAACTATAAATTATAGGATTAATTGATTTTGTGATTGTAAAATGGAGATTATTTAAATAATAAGAGGATTTGAAAACAATTAGAACCATGACTATGTTAAATTATTTAAATTGCGATTATTTTATATTAGAACTCTGCTTTCATGTCAAATTTCGATAGATTAAGTTAGAAACTAGACCTAGAATACATTGTGCATTACACTTCACAAGTTTACCAACTCGTATTGATGATTTAATTGTAATAAAATTCTGGTACAATTAAATTAACCAACATTTTTGGTGCCATTGTCGAGGAAGTGCACATAGGATTGGGTTTCTCATTTAGGAATACAATTAAGTTGTATAAGTAAATCATGATAAATATGATGCATGAATATCAATAAATTTTGGGTGCTGTAATATCCCCCATGTGCTAGTCCATGTGTCAAATTGGGATTATCAACTAGAAATTCAAGCATGTTCAAGAATCCATTGAGTAAATAAGATTGGTACTCAAAGAAATATCTCAAATCCTAGCAATAGTTGGAAACATCTCTACATCTCGGGGGGAACACATCTTAACCACCATCAAGAGCATACTTGCACTCCAAGAAGTAATAGAAGGGAAAAAAAGGTTCATGAAGAACATCTATAAGAAGATCCAAAGTAGACGAGAGGACCATGGACCACATTTGATGGAGAGAAAATATTAGAACCCAAAATCAAGGAATTTATACTATGCCTATCATTAGATCCTTTATGCATTCAAGAAAATAATCAGAAAATATTAGAGGATCTGCATGACATGAAAAAGGAAGGCATACAAAGTGATTCCAATGAAAAAGAAAGTAAATGGAATCATGACTACATTGAAATTTGGTTCAAGATAAATATCAAGTCGAAGAATCACTCTCTTCTTCAACATTTCTTGACATAAGCTCAATCAAAGTAGCTAGTATCGCATGTACTGGTATATATAAAATCAAAATTTTCAAACTTGAATGCAAACATATGTATTATCTTATTATGGATATGGATTCATTGCAAATATTCATACACTTAACAAAATAATTTCTTTCTTTAAGTAGGGTAGGATATTGTAAAGAAATAAATAAAATAGTAAAGATAAAAATAATTCTAGTTGTGAAAACCTAGTAAGTGGTGCAACTAGACATGAATCATGATGTAACACGCCTCCTCTCACATCTATCCACTTTCACCAGCTTACTTGGGGTAAACATGAGATGAGGGGCTAATATGATATGACTCAACCTCCTATATGATCTCAAGGAAATTTAGTCGACACAACTAGATCTTACTGACTTCCCTTGGGAGCCACAGGACCCCCAGGAGTAACCCAACCCCTCCAGGTGTCCTATCCCTGAGACAACTCACCTTTTCCCTAACTTAGAGCCCTAGCCGCTCCCTTGCCAAGGCCTCCATGCGACTATGGGTTCCTAGTCACTCCCTTTCCAAGGCCTCCATGCAACTATGGGTTCCCAGTCACTCCCATAGGCCTACATCATTGTGACTGTGGCTTTTTTCTACTAGTGTTGTGCTAGTGACTACGAGAATTAAGGTTATTTTCCAGGGCTAGCACTTAGCCTCTACCTAGAAAGCTATGAAACTTCCATAACTCATAAAAGACATGAAGACAATGCTTGTAAACCAAAATTGGAACTAGGACTTGAACTGACCATCCCCAATCAAGACTGACATTTTGTTAAACACTTGGTAGATATGAAACCTACAAGTCATGAATGCAAGTTTGAACATAAGGTATTGAAAACTTATCTGAGGTTTAACAAGAAGGGTCTCTACCTTTCCTCATTAGCTGAATTAACACCAACTAGGTCTTGCATTCATTATTTATTCAGTTATAAATAAAAACATAAATAGAGCCACTAATGATATTTGTCATAAAACCATGCTTATAACCAACATATAACTAGATAAATAACCATAAGAGAAAAAACATTAAACTCACATAATAACCAATACATTTCGTTACCAAAAGTAAGAGAAACTTAACTCTTATTAACCATTGGCAAACATCAACTAGGTTTAGGACTTCCACGTTCCACCCAACCATAGATTGACTGAACCAAATCTTTCTTTCAACCAATCACCCCCGTGCCATATTCCAAGCATGAATGTGGGAACTCATGGGATAAACCAATCCATAGACAACCAAGGGAATCCATAGGTTTAACCACCTCCACCCTCTACCTACTGTGATCACACCTAAATAGTTGTCGAGATCAAAAAATCGAACTGAGCTTGGATGCCTCATAATTTCTTCACCATCCTTGAGGAATTTTCCTGTCTCCACCCTCAGGATTTACCATATATCCTGCCATTAGTGGTCAAGGGATTCCTATGCCTTTGGGAATTTTCCTGAGACCACCTCACCTCGGATTCTGAAATAATCTGAGAATCCAAATCTCAAACTGATAAAGAATCCCATCACACCATGGCTACCCGAAAATGGAAACACTAGGCTAAAATCCACTATAAAAACCCAACAAAATCGATGCCAATGACAACAAAATAAACAAATACCAACATCCATATACTATGTAGGTTAAAACCAGCTACGAAACCACACATGCAATCTGTTACCTGCAAGTATTCCCGTTAAAGTTGCTTGATCATTTCCTTTCCTTGCTTGCTTACTTTCTTTTTGCTCTTTGTGACAAAACTAACACTAAATGAATAAAAGGCATTAAATAATCCTCAGAAGCCTTTTATTAATGGGGTCTCTATTCTCTTCAATTTGCTTTCCTTAATTTTCCTCCTCACATGCAACCTTTCACTTTTCACCTTCCTTTTCTTATAGTTTCTATTATTTTCATAAATAATATGCCAAAAATACTTTTTTTTACTTTCCAAAAGCTTAGCCATTGTCTTTACTAATTTCCCTTTAGTCATAGAACATAACAAGTGATGCCCACTGGGATATTTTTCCCAACATTTAGCTTGGAATAATTTTCTGTTGTCGGTGGTCTTATTTTACCTTTATTACCTTTTATTACATGAAATTTTAACTCGAGGTTGTTACAGACCCTTGCCCCTTAGAGGAACACCATCCTCGGTGTTAAACCATACCTACACCCAAAAGAACCACTGAAGAGAAAAAAAATACCATCTATGGAGCTTTATAACCTAGCTCGTTACAATATTTATAATAACATCTTGCTCAAAAACAAAACCATCATGTAAAACATGACAACATGACAACCGTACCGCTTATTGGAGCTTTATAATGTAGCTCATTGTGGAATTTACAATAGAAACCATACATAAATATGTACAAATGCCAAGACTCATTTGCCTTCATCGAAAAATAATGAAGGATACACAATCCGCATATGATCTACCATCTCCCATTTAGCTTCATCGGACACAAAGTACTTCCACTACACTTTAACTTACTCGAGTGCTCTGTTTTGGAGCATAAGATATTTTCTCTACAATATGCATTGGGGTTCCTGTTGGGCGCGGGGTCCCCCAAGGGAAGTTTTGGGGCTTAAAGCCCAGATTTTGGTCCAATTTTGTAATCCAAATGTAAAGATTCTGCATTTTGTGGTCACAGAGCGCGTAGATGTTAAAGAGTCATAGGGTTGTCCACCCTTATTTTGATAATCTAATGTCGGTTGTAAAAGATCTACCCATGGTACGCGGAACATGTGATTGTATAAATAGAGTGAAGCTCTAAGTAGTTAAAAAGACATGAAGGAATTAATGATCAAAGATATATGAGAGATAGATCTAAAGTAGAAGTCTATATTTTGGGTCGTAGTGTAGGTAGAGGCTCTACAGCTGAGTGCGCAGAGGCCTAGAAGTTCGCTGCTGAGTGCGCGGACCCTTGCGACTGAGTGCGCAGGGCGAGTATGGAATTATCAATAAAGAGAAGTATTCTATAATTTCTGTGTCTTTATTTCATGTTTATGTATCTGTTATATTGGGTATAAATTTAACTTATAATGCTTATATGATGCGCGAATGTATGTAAATGTATTGGTTAAGTGAACGCAAGTAAGAGCATCTGCTTACGTGAAGCCAACTAAGATCTGTTAATAAATCAAGTAAGATACTTAGCGTAGTTTGGGAAATATCACATTTCATTGCCCTAGCAGCGCGAAAGCATACCAGCCCCTGGTTAGGGCTGCGCAAAAGCCAATTGTAACATTTCACAAAGGTACTGAAGGGCGGAGCAGAGGGATAAACAACTTGTGCGAAGGCAGGTATAGTTGGAATAAACCAACATCACATCCATCTCAAGGGTGCGGAAACTTGGTTCCAACATCCCCCCATATTGCTTCGGGTGAGACTTCAGTCTGCGCTCTGCGGGCTGATGCCGAAAGGGCCAGTAGTGTAGGGATTTGTTTGGTTAACTAATGCTAAACTTGGGTCAAGCCCTCACAAGCCAACAAATGGTTCCGTTGCCAGGACCAGAATCTGCATGAGAGATGTGTGATGTCGTATCAATAGAATCCAACTAAGAAAGAAATCGAAGGCTGGTTGGATAGAAGGATTCACGAGTTCGCGGCACAGGAGAATAGAAACCCGCAACTGTCAAAAGAATAGTGGTTGGGCCAATACTTGTATATGGAGATCCACGAAATATTTTTCACTTCTTTCCCTACTGAGCTATAAGAGTGGATCACGAAGCTAGTAGATAGGCAAGGAAGGTGGAAACTTGATGGACCTATAATGTGGACCCCAGAGCTAGTGCGAAGGTTGGAAGCATCAGAGGATAAGATCGCACGCATTGTCTGTCATTGGCTCGATCACATTATAGGAGGATTTGTTACTGAGTTCGTGGTCGACACCTCAGTCAGCTATAGCGAGGCAGAGCGACACTTTTTCAAAGGACTGTGAGGTAAGTATGTAAAATCTCTGAATACTTGGATTAAAATGTTGTTGTGCGAAAAACAGGTTATGCAGCTATCTTAATGTTTGGGACTACGCGAAGTGGAAAAAGTTATAGAAACGAAGGAAATAAGGGTCCAGAGTATAGCCCCTTGATTTCACCACTGTGAAGGGATGAAGAGGGGATAACGAAGGTCTCTCTGCGAAGTGCTATTCAATTTATAAGATAGGGATTTCTACGAATACCACCTCTGCCCACACCACCTCCATCTTCACTGCCATCACCTCCAACTTCACCCGTACCACCTCCACCGCCACTGCAATTCAGTAT
This sequence comes from Pinus taeda, assembly GCA_000404065.3. NCBI lineage: Eukaryota > Viridiplantae > Streptophyta > Pinopsida > Pinales > Pinaceae > Pinus > Pinus taeda. Next base: position 24,845 of record APFE031629137.1, read on the forward strand.
GGAAAATACAGTGAATTTGCCTTTGTTCAAAGGTTCGGGAAATGAGACTTAGATCAATTTTGGTTCGTTATGAGGGTTGTATGGGAAGCTCAAGGTGTTACAGATGATAACATAAAGACACCAACATTGGTTAGTGCTCTGCAAGATCGCATGCTAACCTGGTATATTAAGTACTCCAATGATAACCCGAATGCTAGAGTAGTGGACATCCAAGCATCACTAAATATGGAATTTAGCAAGCCTAAATCCAAAGTGCAATCGATTGTGGGATTCAAAGAGATCACTATGCTACCAAGAAAAATGCCTTGGGAACTAGATTAGAGGTTGAAATGTATGATCTGGGAAGCCAACATGAAGTTGACAAATGGAAAACATCGCGATTGGTTTGTGGCTTTGCTGCTACCACACTTAAGGAGTCCGCTGTCATAGTAGAAGACAACAACTCAGGCAAAGGCCTTGGAGATTTCCATGAGACTACATGAGACTCTGATGCAAGATCCTAATCTAGGAGTTCAATAGATCCATACGGAGCTGAAGAATCTGTGCCTTGAGATGTAAAGCTTGAAGCAGGATAGGACGGCTCGGCTAGAGGTACACGAAGAAGTATGGTGCGTGAAATGCAAGAACCAGGGTCATGACAAAGACCATTGACCGGTTTTTACAAATTACCTTGCAAGAGGACCGATGCCTTTAAGGTTGGAAGATCAAGAAGGACATAGTGCGGTGCCTAATTTGTGTTGCGCTATCTGTCAAATAGTCAAAAACATGCCACGGATAACTGCCACCTATTACAAAAGTATATGCAAACTCCGCAACAATTGTTCTGCAACTTTTGAATATTGGTGGGACATGATGAGCATACTTGCAGGAGCTATGAATTGATGATGGATAAAAATCCCACCTATAGGGTTCAGGTCGAAATGTGGCCCCTTGACCAGAATGTAGGGATGGAGCGGACATGATTTCAGGGGCACGGACGAGGCCGAGGTGGAGGAGGACTTGGTAGAGGTTGCGGACAATTGATTTGCTACAATTGCAGAGGGCCAAGACACTATGCCTGGGATTGCACTAATCCAATGCACCCATCATGCAAGTATTACACGTTGTTTTATCATGAAACAAAAGATTGTCCTACGTTGATACCCAGGATACGTGACAAAGGAGCACTGCCGCCTCTCTCGACTTAGAACCTGCAGATGATGAGGTCTGAGCTGTGCGAGGAAGATTTGAGTGTAAATATAGTGCTATGAAGTGGAATCACGATGGGAGATGACAAGAGGAAACAACCAAAAGATAGTACATGGGTTCGTAAAGCCCTGGCGAAAGAGGATGAGTTCGATTTGGAGCACACTTGTGAAGAATTCATGGAAGCTAAGAAGATCTTTGTTGAGGCCTCCACTTCAGGAAGCAAGGATAAACCGTAGCCATAGATGGACCCCTCTATGCTGACAAATTTCCTCGAAACCTGTATGAAGTTATTGCATGATAGTAAGGCTGTGAAATGGTTACAGGAACTTATCAATAGATGTGATGGGACCACGGGTAGTCCGCAAGATCAGAAAGCATAAGACAAGGACGAGACGTGAAATGAGACTTACCACATAGATCAGAGAATACGAGATGGATCAAGTCATTCTGGATTTGGGATCAGATGCGAATGTTTTACTGAAACAGACATGGGAGCGAATGGGGAGAACTGCGCTACAATGGTATCTAATTTAGCTAAGGATAGCAAATCAATAGAAAATAATACCCATGGGGCGGCTGCAGGGAGAGACCGTGGATATTGAGGGAGCGAGCTTGCTGGCAGATTTTGAAGTAATAGAGATTGTTGATGATAGCAATCCCTACCCTGCGCTCTTGGGAATTGACTGGGTTACTGATATGAACAGGGTAATCAATCTGAAGAAGTGAAAGATGATATTTGAGAAGAAACCACTGCGCGTAATCATACCCCTGGATCCTGTTGAAGGACCGCGCTATATGGAACTGGTCTGCGACTATGAGAGTGATGATGATTTGGACTACATGTATAAGATAATAGCGCGAGACTAAGGTTGGGTGAATCCCAATGGAGATGGGCGTATTACACGGAGTGCGAGAATTCCTACACTTCAGACTTTAACGAAGAACTAGAACGCTGGCAGAATCAATTACATGAAGTAACTATGCTAAATTGCAACATGATGACTCGATTGTTGCACTGTGTGTCATTGGAGGAAATAAATTTGCCTACTTATGATGGACTGAATGAGGTGGATATCTTTTTGGATGAATTTGAGAGGGAGGTGCCGGAAAAGCAACACTTCCAAGCCTTGGACTAGGTACTGTGCGCTACACTCGCAAGATGGTGGGGTACGCACAAAGGAAGCTTTAATGATTGACACAAATGTAGGAAAATGATGGGAAAATGATTTGGGTAGCCTAAGATGCGACTGACAGACAAGCATGATGGGAAGAATGATCCGTGCAGGCATCTATCCAAGTGGACATAGCCTTATGGGGAAAATCCACAACATGAGTGGGTTCACCTATTTTGTTATACCCTAGATGTTATCCCAATGAACTGGTATGTAGAAAAAGAGCTTCACCATGGGACAGGTGAATGGGATATCCTGCACGAAGGATTCATGATGACATTTAGTTTTCAGGACGGGTTTGATAGTATTAATGAAGCACTACAAGAGGTGAAAGCAGCCATCTTCAGGATATTGTAGGATCCTTTAGACTTGACGTAGCCTAAATGGGCTACTCAGCTGAGTAGCATGATGGAATGTTATTATGTAATTGCTGAAGAAGAGGACGAGGATCCGCGAAAGATTAACATTCTAGAAACAGAAGGCCACTGCGAGGTTCAGGGACCACAGATTGAGAACCCTAATATAACCGCGCCAGTAAAAACTAGACAGATGAACATTGGTACAGAGGTAGAACCCAAGTTCGTAAGATTGGAGACTACTGGGACGATGCGACGGTGGATAAGGTCGCTGAATTACTCTGCGAATATCAGGACTTATTCCCTACCAAGTTTACAGATTTGAAAGGAATAATCAGAGACCTGGGAGTGATGAAGGTCATGCTAAAGCCCGACGCGAAGCCAGTTAAGCAGAGGCCTTATCGCCTAAATTTGAAATACAAGGAGAAGGTCTACTTAGAGCTAGACAAAATGCTAGAAGTAGGCATCATTGAGCCCATGGAAGAGTCTGATTTGGTAAGCCCAATGGTGGTGCAAGAGAAGAAGCAGAAGGATGAGATAAGGATATGCCTGGACTTTAGGAAGCTGAATGACGCTTGTGTGCATTATCCTTTCCCAACTCTGTTCACAGATTTAGTGTTGGAAAATGTAGGTGGTCAGGAAGCATACTCCTTCACTGATGGGTTCTCTAGGTACCACCAAATCAAAATCCCACCGAAGGATGGGAGCAAGACAACCTTCATGACTGAGTGGGGTTGCTTTCAATATACTGTAATTCCATTCGGGTTAAAGAATGCACCTGCTATTTTTTCGCGCATGGTTGTTGCTATTACGGGAATAAGTACCCTAGGGCTTTGGGTTAGAATCCCAACAGATCAAGAGAAATCTACAACAAGAAACAGACATACAACTCAGGAAACATGCTTAAATAAGAAAACTATGCAAGGATGAACATACCTAGATATCCTTCGTTTTGGTAGTTCTAGCAGGGTTCAGACCCTCGGCAACTCCTGATGATCTTCGAATCTGCAAATCAACCAATTTGAACATACATAGCAACATATAGATAAAGCATTTTAATGAAATCAACTTTATATCATATAATTAAGATGATTAGTTATACATCAAAATGACATTCATACATGAATTACAACAACATCTGATGCATAAACAAGGTCAATCTCAGGAACAAGACAACATTTCTTTTTATTGTAGAAAACTATAATAAACATGGAGAAAATTCACCTGAGTCTTGTTCTTCCAGCTCCAAGCGGAACTGTCCTCTAGGTCTGTCCAGTCCCAGTCTTCAATAGCCTCCTTCCATAACCAATACCATGATATCTTAAGCAAGTGGGAGAATATCAACACTCAAGGAAACAAGGGTTTCCTAAAACTTGGGGAAGTGCTTGAAGCACAGGGATACTTCAGACTCAGTCAGGGGATAATCTGAGTATAATAACTCTATCTCTTCCTCCTTAAGGCCTTCCCATAGAAGTCTATTTATACTTCTCCCAATTAGTTTTTTAGTTGGGAAAATGTTGGGCCATGGGCACTAGGAGGTAATTAACAGGTAAAACCCATGAACTCCACCCATAGTTAAGGAAATTAATTTTTTTTAAGTGTTTTAACGCATATACGCAGGTTGTTTATTGACTAACCTGCGTGTATACACTTTTATCACAGGGAAAAGTAGCGTACAGGGATTAAAACATTGTTTTTAAAATATTTGGATCAAGTCTGGAAGGAGGGGTTGCCCTAGGCCATAAACCAAGCATAAAAAATACCAAGGGTGATATTTGGATCTATAACAGATGCCCCCTAATATATGAGGTCATAACGGGTAGATGATGGCCGAAATGTATTAAGTATATGGAAAGGAAACCTGTTGAAATTGAGAAGGACTTCACCAGATTTCAGCCTGCCAAGCCATCAAAAGAAGATCAGAAAGAAACAACTGTCTGAGGCAGGCATACCCATGCTCAGAGAATGTAAAGCATGTCTGCATATCAAGTACAAGTGGATCCACTATGTATACAAGTATAAAGAACTGAAAGTACATAATGGATCATCTGATCGTGATTGAACAAGTACATGTCTGAATATCACATATAAGAAGATGATCAATGAAGTTGAAAGATGAAGCTGATCATTGATGTTAAAAATTGATCCCAATAGTACCGAATGAACATGATGGAATAAGATGATACTACACTGCAACTCAGATGCCAGCATATAAGATGTTGCCGTGAAGGACTGAAACATATAATGTGGATGGTGTCGACTAGCAGCAACAAGAGCAATTGATAAGTGAACCAAAGAATGTTGATGCAACCCAAGGTCTTCACCGACTGCCATGGTACATTTCTACATAATGGGAATAAATGATCTAAAGTTGACCATGTGAGAAATCGTTTGATTACCGGTCATTGATGTATACCGTTAACAAACGCGAGACTACTCACTGATAATGATAATGAGAGTCAAGGTACCTAGTACAATATAACAAGTGTGAATGAATGAGCTGAAGTCGAACACCTGGAATAATCTATCAATCAGGGGACAATGATGGTTTCCCACTATTGATAGCGAAGGAATCTTCCACTGATGACTTCAAACCCCAAGGTACTGCCAAATGGACTTTAGATCTTTGCCCCAAAGCAATAAGTCATAGTCGATAGGAAAAGATCTGCTAGAAGGAAGGCATTAAGGCATCCTTCATCAATATAGTGCGAGTGTAACTCGTAGGCCAATAATGTGGAAGGAATCATACGAAAAAGATGTAGTAACCCAACTGAAGCATGTTTTCGGCGTAGACAAGATGTAGTTAGCACACGATAGAAACCCTCTGAACCAACCAATAATGAAAGCTGACACAGAGGTGAGGAATCCTCCAATAGGGTCAAATGGAAACCAAGGCACTGCACAAATCCCAATGTGTGATAATGAAAGATGATGTCGAACACAAGGGAAACCACTCAGTCAAAGACCCATGATACTAATCGATACTGAGCACAAGGTAACCTATCTCTAATGAAAATAGGGCTAGGGTGCGGCTCCAGGCCTATCCTCAGAGCAATATTTCGTCGTCGATAAGGACAAGACCCGCTAGCAAGAATTCAATGGAGACCACCTCAAACTGGCACGAGCAAAGGACCAATATAACTGATGTGATGACAAACAAGACAGTGACAACCCGGGATGGTCAATTGAAAAATAGGTCAAGAGACACCGCAGAGAGGCCGACTCAGGTTTACTTCCCTTGAACAAAAGCACGACTCAATGATGACTATGTGGTAGCATATGATAACTCTGTATAATTTTGTCATGCAGGAGGCACGAGTGAAATCTCCATATGGTTGGAAGAGATAACCAATCGGAGGAGAACTGACTCAATAACAAGGTTAAGGCGTGCCTAAGTCAAACTAAATCCTGCCCAAAATGGAGGAGAGACTTTCTTTTGAATGCTTTGTTCAAGGGCGACACGACTGACTCTAGTTGCCAACAATTTATGGAAAGGTTGTCCCATTCCCGCTCTTTTTGGAATATATAATTTTTTTTGTCTCTTTCTTTAAGTTGGAAAAGAATAAAAGAATGCTATAGTACAGTGGAAAGAATGAGTGTCAATGAAACAGATGATCTAGTTCCTAGGATGGGAATAATCCTATGCTCAATGCAGGGAGGTGAAACTGGTCAAGGATTCTCAAAGAGTTGTTCCTTCCATGGATCAAAGGGTGTGTCAAGTTGCAAAAGCTAAGTGATTGCAGGTTTGAGTTTGCAGAAGACATGGTCAAATAAGTGGCTTAAACATGAGTCCAAGTGAAGCCAACTCAAGAATAAAAGGTGCAAATAGTCAAAATGCAATGCAATAATACAACTCAACACAAAGGAGCCTCGAAGGTATAAGGCTAAAACTAAGCAAAGAAGCAAAGAGAATGAATCTTCAATGCACAAGTCATGGCAGGACTAAAGAGGACTCTCGAGCCTACTCAATATAACAACATGGGAAACAAATTTCAGTGAGGTGATAACTATGATGCCCATGTAAAGGATGGCTCTACCATCACATCATGATTTAAAAATTGGCAAGTGAACATGGTTTACTAACCAAGACACGATGGGGTCGACCCTATGGCAAGTGTATTGACAAATGGAGGCTAGTATACAAGATGCAACGGAAAAATGGTTTCCCTAACCTATATGCCAATGAGTAAATGATACCTGCCATGATGGGTCAGTGGTCATGGAACCGAAATAAAATCTTGAAGAAGTGTCCAAAATTTCCTGAAACAATAACTCATTCTCGAAAATTCAAGCCCACAAGTCAAAAATTTCATGAGATGAAAAAATCGAGTTTTGAAAATTTTTTGACAATTTCAAAGCTATAAAATGACATTTTTTCTCACTATTTTTGTCATTTGCATTGAGAGAAAAAGCTGTGGAGAAAAAAGAGAAAACTTGCCCCCCGGAGAATTCGACTGTTCAAATTGTACCAAAATCATCAGGTAACCCTCAATTCAAGCTTGCATTGTTTTGTGATTGTTTTTAGAAATTTTCATTAAGGTTTGACCGTAGGAGTTTATGTTAAAAATTCCAACTCGGCGTACACACAGGTTGGATGTTATCAAGTCGCAGATATGACGGCCCTACATGTGACTGCATGTAAAAGGAACCTGCGTATACGTGGTTTGAAATTTAAATACAAAAATCTAACGGTTGAAACTCAATTTTTTTCAGGACACAATCACATGGAGAGAGAGGGAGCATACCACAATTGATAATGAAGTTATGAATAACCAACATGCATTAGATGCATTGAGGGTATGTGGCTTGTTGAAAATTTTCACAATGCCCAACATGAAAGCCAACACTTGTCTACTTGAAATGCAAATCCACTATTAGAGTGTTGAGGATAATGAATTTATGATTGACCAGATGCTTTTGAGGATAGAGTTGGAGCATATTTACTTTATCACTGGTCTCTCTCAAAGAGGAGAGGTTGTGCATTCGACTGGCCAGACACGAGGTAGTATTTCAATAGAAGACTACGTACACATATACTGTCTTCGGAATCCAGAAAAAATTGGAAGTCAGATTCCAATAAAACACGTAGAAAGTTTATCTTTGAGGATCATACTGTTCACCATAGCCAGGATAAATGGGTCAACCTCATTGCACCAAGCTTCATGAGTATCTATGAGCTTGGCCATGGATTGCCTTACTACGGTTTTCAACTGGTGCACACCTCTTCTTGCCAACATGAACAACCAGTTGTCCTCTATTCAGAAAGGGTAGACCAAGTGTTTTGGATACGGTACTATTCTATGCTCTTTCTTCTTTGAGAAGGTACCTGGGTTGCGTCCCAAAGTATTTGTCTCTATCAGCAGCCCCCAAGATCCTCAGATGAGTAGGTGGGCTGACTTGATGAAATGCCTTGGAGGCGGGGATGTGCTGAGGACTACATTCGATGATGAGTTCTTCACCTGGTGGGAACAACAAATCATAACTGTGGACGACTATCCCTATGCTGGTATGGATTTCTGAGGAGATCGAAACTTGGTGCTACCACCAAACGCAACATGGGGAGACATAAGTAACAATTTTTTAAGTTTTTATCAATTTTAAGATATTTTATTTTATTT
>APFE031629137.1:33551-49425 GCA_000404065.3 Pinus taeda
TTTATTTTATTTTATTTTTATTTTATTTTATTTTTATGTTTTTTAAATATGAAAATGAACTTAGAAATATTTTTGATGGTATTAAAATACTTACATAATGATCATGTCCTAGATGTGGGTCCGGTAAGACCAGATGGATTCCTGTGGCACAGGCGTCACGGAAGAGGTGCCAAAGAGGCGACTGCTGAGACAGAGAGGGTCTTATATGCAGTCCAAAGAAACTTGGTGAGATTGACTCACCAAGTACCAATGGTAGCCATAGAGGACCTACCTGAGGAGATGTAGTGCTGCGTGGTAGGAGTACCATGGGACTGGGTCCGCATACTTCAGCGTGTGGCCAATGTAGTAGTTACCTTCTTAGCCACTTGTCCTGAGTCGGGTCGATAGATAGACTGGACATGATGATGGGCATTTAGTCTTGATTTTGTATATTATTTTTGAACACTTTATGTACACATGGGCAGTTTTATGATATATATATACAGTTCCAAATTTTTGATGTTTGTTTTTAACTTGATGAATGATTGATATGCCAACCTAATGCTTGATTAGCGATAGTATCCGCTAATGAATTTTCAAATCGTGGAATGTGCAAATAAGTAATATAAACAAATGATCGTTGCAACACCCTTACTCTCAAAAATTGATGATATAAATAAGGATCCCAAACTCGATAAATGTTATTTAATTGTGACACTACCAGCTGTGAGTTAAGATACACTACCAACGAATCAATTCCATAAGAAATAGCTTCGGATAGTAAATTAATAACGGTAGTATATTCGGCAATATTATTTGAAGCATAACCAATACATACTTCCCTTGACACCATCAACTGAACAGATGGATAATAAATGACCCAAGCTACGGAAGCGAGATTCTGAGTGTGCTGACTAGCACCATCGATGAATCCGAAATAGACCAAGTCATCCATCAACACCTGCCAAAGCAGATAAAAAAAAGTGTCGATATCACAAAAATTCCCGACAAAATATGTACAAAAATACAAAATATACAAAGAAGCCATTGCTCGGCCATAACCTAAGCAAAATACTTCTTAAGGTAGAGCCCATTTTGGGGCTCTGCCAACTTGTTCCCTTCAAAATCAACTATTTCATAAGCCCCTTTTTCTAAAACTCATTTTACTATAAAGGGACCATACCACATGGACTTGCATTTTCCTACCCCAAGGCATCTTTATTTTGGTCATAGACCAAGACAAGGTCACCTTCAGAAAAGACCCGAGGACGGACAACTTTATCGTACTGAGTTTTAACCCTTTTCTTATGGGCCTCGTTTATTATGGCGGCATCTCGACGCTGCTCATCGAGATGTTCCAAATGAACAAGGCGCTCTTCAAGACTAGAGGTCTCTGGAAGAAGCTCAACAGCTGGCTTAAGGGATGGAATTTCGCATTCAATAGGAAAAATAGATTTCAACCCATAAACTAACTGAAAAGGTGTAAAACCGGTGGCAGCCTTTACCGAGGTTCGGTATGCTTAGAGAGCTGGGTACAACATGATGTGCCAATTGGAGTGATTTTTGTCAATTGTCCTTTGCAAGATCGTCTTGAGGGACTCATTCATGACTTCAACTTGCCCATTGGCCTGAGGATAATATGGAGACAAATGCTCCTGCTGGAAGCCCAACTTAAGAGCTAATTTGGTCATCAATTGGTTCTGGAAATGACTGCCATGGTCAGTGACAATATCTCTTGGGATACTGAAACGTGAAATAATTTGATTGAAGAGGAACAAAGCTATTGTTTCACTATCGTTTTTATAAGTAGGCATGGCCTCAACCCACTTCGTAAAGTAGTCTATAACCACTATATTGTATTTGTGATTCACCACTGAAGGCGGATTACAAGTGATAAAGTCAATGCCCCACTTTGTAAAAGGACCAACAGTGATAACAGGGAAAAGAGGGGCTGGATGCGCGCTCATCTTCCGAGTATAGACTTGACAAGGGTGGCAATGTTTGACCGCCTCAATCTTTGAAAATTGAGGGCCAAAAGTAGCCAGCACGCAAGATTTTCTGGGCTGTTGCAAGCCCTAATAGATGACGACCACAAGCTCCACTGTGACAATCATTGAGTACAGACTCTGCTTCTTCCAAACTTAAACAACGCCCAAGGATTGAATCAACCCCTCAGTGATATAATGTATCACCAACGATAACATAGTTCTTAGCAAGGTGACATAATTTTCGACGTTCATCCTTGGAGGAAGCAGAGGGGAACTTCAAAGTATGAAGATGTATGATGATATCTCCATACCAGGGATCCTGTGAAGAGATGAGGAATAGATGTTCGTCTAGGAAACTTTCCTCATAAACAATATCTTCTTCATATGGTAGCTTGAAAATTAATTCCGCAAAAACCAATGACTTCTTAGACTTGGATGACAAGAACTTGAGATCGAATTCTTATAAAATAACAATCTATCGATTGTATTTTCCCCCAATCACTCGCTTACTGAGGACAAATTGAAAAATATTGACCGCCGCTAAGACAAACGTTTTGCGTAGTAGAATATAATGACGAAGTTGCTGGACAGCATGGACAGCTGCCAAGGCCACTTTCTCAACCGGAGAATAGCGTAGTTCAAGGCCTACCAAGCCTCGACTCAAGTAGTAAATCACATGCTCCGTGAGAGCATCATCTTCCTGAACAAAAACCATACCTATGGTTGATTCTGCTGCTGCAAGATATAAAAGGAAATCTCTACCATAATCTAGTGGAATCAAAAGTGGGGCAGAGATTGACGCCTGCTTCAAGGCATCAAAAGATCATTGTGCAAAGTAATCCCATAAAAATGGAACTCCTTTCTTCAGCAAACACATAAATCCTTTAGTTATCTCAACATAGTTTTCTATAAACCGTCTCAAGAAATTTGCCTTTCCTTGGAGACTTTGAAGTTGTCGGATGGAAGACGGGGGAGGCAATAGAATTATTGCCTCAACCTTGAAGGGATCAACTTGAATACCTTCAGTTGATACGATGAACCCTAACAAATGAACAGATGTAACAGTGAAAACACACTTTCTCAGATTCAATCGAATCTTGTAAAATTGACATCTCTCAAAAACTACCCAAAGGTGATAGGGATGATCAATTCTCTTTCAAGAACGAGCAGCTAAATCATCCAAGTATGCTTCAATGACATGCTTTATGTCATGGAAAGCATAAGGCATGGCCCACTGAAGCTTAGCTCCAGCATTTTTAAAACCAAAAGGCATCTTTTTGTATGCAAAGGTATCACAAGGACAAATGAAAGTTGTCTTATGTTGGTCTTCTGGATGGATAGATATTTGATTATAACCAGAGAATTCGTCCATGAACGAGAAAATCTCATTACCTACACATTTATCAACTATCTGATCGATAAACAGTGTGGGGTAATTTTCTTTTGGACAAGCTTTGTTCAAATCCCTAAAGTCAATGCACACTCAGATCGTTCCTTGTTTTTTATCAACTGGGACTGGATTAGAAAACCACTCCGTTAGAGGAACAGGGTATATGAAACCCGCCTTGAGCAGCATTTCTACTTCAGCTTTAATAGATTTTTCTTTCCGAGGATTGACCGACTGAAGCTTCTGACAAATTTTCTTGGTGTTTTCATACATCTTAATCTCATGCTGAATAATGGATGGATCAATACCAGGCATTTCCTCATAAGACCAGGCGAATACATACTGAAACTTTTTAAATAGGTCAGTGTAAATTTGGATCTCTTTATGGGAACAATCGGCTCCAACTAAGACATTTTCTATCACGTTAGGGTTCCTAGAGAAGTTTATTGGTATGGTTTTTGAAATAACCGACATATTACCTTCGGCACATATGTGCTAGATCCAAAGGGTTTGAAACCGTACAAACATCGCTAATAAGCAGATTGGAGAACCTGATTTCAACTTCCTGCAATGGAGGAAGAAAATATGAATGATGATGTAAATCTTCCCATGGTCGATCTACACTTGTCATTGCTTCTAAAATTGCTTCTTCAGATGTTAAAACCATATCTAAGTAATCCATAGCAGAAGTAGAGTCAAGAGTCCAAGATGGAGCCACATCACCATCTAACTCCTTTGAAAAAGGAGTAGGATGGTTGTCTGTAGAGTTAATGATAGATTGATATCTAAGCTCTATTGCAGATATAAGGAATGCCATTCCACCATCCTACCCTTCATCTAATGTGGTTGTAGGTGAAGGTAAGGTCCAAGGGTCTAAAAAATAATGAGTTCGAAAGAACTCTTCCCGTGAAGACTCCTTGGATGATGAAATGGAATTGATTCTAGCTATAGGAGTGGGAAGATCAAATATACCCATCAATGAAGAGTACATCCCAACTCCTAAATTCTCTATAGGTTGATGGGGCTTATCGACCAATGGAACCGTAGAATCCAAAGTTGCATGAGGGTCACCTAGAGAATAATCCAATTGATCAACTTTAACAATTCTACTCTCATGAGGAAAACAGAGGATGCAGAATAAAGATCACACTATGGCATCCATTTCATAAATCCAATTCCTTTCTAAGAGGAGATTGTAATCCAGGTTGGCATCAATGATTTCTACTTCAATATTAACGACCTTTCCTTCAACACATATAGGAAAGGATAGGATAATTCCGTGTGGCCTATGAGAATGTCCGTCAAATGCTGTCAAGAGAGTGGGTGAAGGAACATCTAAAGGTGATCCAATGGCCTTCCAAAATGACATAGACATTACGCATGTGGAAGCTTCCTCATGTATAATTGTTTGAAAAATATTAGTTTTCCGGTAAGTAGACTTTATGTGAAAAGCCATATGGCGAGGAATTCTCTTTTTGACATTGAGCATATCAAAAGTGAGCAATAAAGAATTTTTTGGATCTACTGCCTCGATCGCTGAAAGCAAAGCACTTGGCTGAGCAGGACATGATTGGAGTACCTCTAAAGCAGACATAGCACAAGGACTCTGAGCCAGATCTTCTACAATCGAGTAGTTCTGGGCTACCCTAGCATTAGGGTTAATAGTCACGTGCTTGGCGAAACCTTTCGGTATCCGAGGTATAGACTCGATAGAGGGTCGCTCAATATGAAGTGGGTCCATAGTTCCAAGAACAAATTATCCTTAAATGTTTTTGCTTCACCATAATCACGTGCTCGTGTAGCCACATTGACATGAGAACTCATCATGAAAACATTTGAGGAATTGTCCCCTTCCTGGTTGCCCCCTGCAGAGGTACCGGGGTTTGAGTTCGCTCGAGCAAATAACTGTTGCCCTTCAGGGAAAGGGTTAGTTAAGACAATTTGGGAGCTAGAAGACCCTTGCCACATTAACAAGTGCTGAGCATCATGAATCTTTGGGCAAATATGAGTCAAATGATCTCCATTGCATAACTTGCATGGAAGTTTAACTGTTTTCTTAGACTCTTTTCTACCCTCAGCGACACCGTTTTCGGGTTTGTTCGCATTACCCTTCCCTTCCTGATTCTTCTTTTTACCTCGTCCCTTCTTCTTCCCATCGGATTTTTGATTTCCTTTGGGGTTAGAGGCCTAAACGACGTTTATGGAAGAAGGTTGAGAAGGTGAAGGAGTAGACAGTGCAACCTGGTTAGAAGAAGCGGTTTGTAGAGACAACTGCTGCAATTGGTTCAAAAGGTTCACCGTATTTACATCAACCAATCCAACTATACCATAGCGTGAGGGCTTGGCTTCTGTTTGGCTACATCAACTGTGGATCTAGGAGCATCAGGTAATATTTTCTGAAGAGTCCCAGACTGAGAATATATCAGTACTAACTGCTGGGTGCAAAAGATAGCCCGCTCTTCTAAATAAACACAAGAAAGAGAAACATCCTTGGAGATCTCGAGTTGTAATGATTTTAGAAACCATTTGAGATAGAATTTTGGTGGAATTTTGGCTTTGATGAGCCTTTTTATCTGTCTCTATTCCTGGATATGATCCAAAATGTGAGTAGTCGTGTCATGATGAAAATTGGCCAGAAGCTCAATTCCAGCTTCATAACATATAGGAAACTGAAAATGGTTTAAGAAAATGTTAGCCAAATCAGCGAAAGAAGTAAAGGTGCCCCCTAGAAACTCTATATACCACTTAGCCGCATTCCTGGTTAAGGTGCGCTGAAATAACCTCAAGCTAATCGAATCATCGATCAAGGAGTTGGATGAGCACCATAAATGGAACGTGGTTACATGGTCGCCTGGGTCTTTACCATTCTTCCCTTCGAATTTTGGAATATCCGATGGAAGTTTGGTTAGGAATGGAGGCCAAGCTGGATTGTACCTAATTGGATCATTTGTCAACTTAGTTAAGTCTGACAGATTAAGCGTGGCTAGAAAAGGAAGTTGTGGAGGACCTTGGGGATTCCACCCAGATTAGGTGGGGTTCGCAAAAGTCTGGAAAGAATGACCTAGATTTTGAAAGGCACCAGGTTGCCCGGAGTAACTAGTAGAACCTACTAGACCAAAAGGTGACCCTTATGGTCTAACAAAATTCGGATTTTGACCAACTCCAGCCGAATATCCTTCGTAACTGTAAAGTTTCCCCCTAACGAAGTGTTGTAAGGAGTTGCCAGCCCCTGGTAAGGGTTCCAAGCATTAGCTAAGGGTGGAAAAATTTGAAATGAATTAACCGAGGAATACGACACATTCCCTTGTTGGCTGAAAAACTGATTCCCAGCCCCTATCCCACTAATTTTGTCCAACTCTGAAAGGGGTTACTACCTTGACTTGTGAAAGGAAAATGCATAGACCCTACTGTCGAATGGAATATGGTATATGACCACTTCCAAATGGGAAACCCTGAAAAGAATCCAATCCACTCATCATGGATGTGGAGGCGGTTGATGGTATATTCAATAGAACTGAAGGAATACCTTGAGAGGGCATCCCAAAAGGGAAAAATCCAAAACTAGATGCATTAGCTTGAGAACTTCTACTCGTCAACGGAATGGAAGTAGACCCAAATAAGGATGTGCTGGGAGTGCTTGGAGTGTTAGAAGGGATGGAAATAATTCCTCCCCCTTGCACAGATATGGGAGTCTGCATGCTTGCAACACTCATGGTGGATGCCATGCTTCCAGGAGTGGTCATCGAAGGGATAGATGTGTGTGGACCTGGGCTCAAAGGCCTGTGAGTTGGAGTTCCAACGTATAGCAATACGTCTAGATGATTAGGAGGGAGAGGAGAATTCAGAGCCGCAACCGACTCTGAAAGCTCTTCTACTTCAATACTATCTTCCGACTGGAAGAGTACTTGAGAAAGAATGGAAGAGTACTCAAGAAAGAACTAGTGTGTTCCTCTCCTCTATGGTAGTACCAGGTCTATCTTGTGAACTAATGCCCCCAAGCGGAGAATCAATATCTGTTGTGCCTGCTGCCACTTGTTGAAAGCCACTAGCAGAATCGCTCCTACGCCTTCTAGGAGCTTTGGACTCTCAGGTGAAAGCCCACGAAGTCTCTGAGACCGTCGAGGTGGTCGGTCAGCTACTTTGAATTATTTTTATAAGATCTACTTAAAAACTCAAGAAAATTAAAAGCTAAGCCGACTAGGAGCACAGAACACACACTAAAAATGTCCCTAAAGAGATCAACAATCAGACAACTTCCAAGTACTTCCGCTCCAGGTGATTAGGACCAGACACCAAAATACAAGAAAGTTAATAATAAGGGCCTTCCGAAAATAGAGTGGGGTAATTATGCCCTAGGTCTACTAACGAAGGTATAAGAGGTAGTTATGCTGAACTCCAGACAATAGCCTTTGCCGGTGCAAGCCCTGAAGCTTTGCAAGGGTACCTTCCAGAAGTACTGATGAACGTGATGCAACGTCAACCTCAGGTGCCACTTGATTCCCCTTAGTGGCCACCTGTGTAGATCCCTAGAATAGGATACTAAAGACACCAACTCATATCAGAAGCCGGGCGGAACAGTCGTGAGGTAGGATCCAACAAGTAAGAGAGGGGGTATCTCTCATCCTTATCTTCACAAACCCTCATGCTTAACTCCCAGTCACAGAGCTTTCCTGGTCTCCCTAACGCTATTGGATTTCACTCTTTAATCAGACTTCTATGTTTTACAATTTAGAGTGGCCTTGGAGAGTTTACTTTCCTCTCGCCTAATCCAAGGTCCTAAATAAACCTAAAACTTGTTGGTGTATTCTAATGGCAATATAAAAAGTTCTAGTTTATTTTATTAAGTGCTTGATTTTAAGTGGTTGTTCTTTTTAAGTCAAAGGGACAATATGGAATGAAGCCGATGGTGTTTGTATGACACAAAAGAAATTAATGAAAAACTAACTTATATGAAATGCAATTTTTTGTTCTTCGATGAAAAGAAATTTCTACTTGGGTTCTAAGAAACTTTTATAAAGAAATTTTTTTTTCCTTTTCTTTTCTTATAGCAAACTTCACATTCACAAAAACTAAAAAGATTATTGATGCTTTAATAATGCAAAACTACCCTAATGCAAGGTATACATGATAATGCAAGATTCTAGATTACTCTAAAAAGAAATGAAAGCAATTGTTTATAATTTTTAATAAGAAAACTTAAGTGTTTGAAAAGAATGCAAGTTTCAAATACAAACTTTCCTCCAAATAAGAAAGGTAAATCTTGAAAAATCACAATCCACTTTCATGAAACCAAAGAAACCAAAATCAAACTTGGCAAAAGAAAGAAAAAACAATGTTTTTTAAGAACTTTTCTTTTTCAAGAAGCAATGAAAACAAATTTTCAAAATCACTCAAAATGCCACCAAAGACTCAAAGACCGAAAACAAAGCACAAGGAAACTTTGTAAGTTACCAATTCAACATGAATGAAAACTTGAACAAAAAGGGCTTCACTTGCACTAAACGATCCAAAAGTAGGAAAATAGCTTTGAGAAACTGACCAAGAAGTCAGGAAAGAAATACTTTCAAATTCGTTAAAAAGAAACTTTCAAACAACAAGAAAAGGTGTAAGGCCACGAAATGACGGAAAGCAAAGCAAGTAGAGCAATAATCAAGCTTGACACAAAGATTGAAAACAATCTGCTGTTCCAGAAGACCAGAACAATCAAGAACTTCGATAAGAAGTCTTGTGTGTTCAAACGCAAATCATAAAACTCACGCAAAAGCAAACCTAGGCCAAAAATTTTCAAAGCAGAAGAGAATTCAAAACAGTAAGCTCACTGAATAATGAAATTCTAAAGACAGAAATTGACCACTCAGAAACCAAACATACCAAGAAACAAATTGTTCTGGGCAGAAAGATTTGAAAAAAGCATGCAAAAAATGGTATACGCAACTACGTTCAAGCATAGATACGTGCACACATGCTTATGACAAAAGAAACTCGCGTATACGCGGTTTCACTTCATAGAAAAAATACCGTGTATGCCACTGTAAACAGACAAAGGTGTGTATACTGAGTTTTGCAAGAAAAATAAAAAACAAGGCCTGATAAAAAAGATCAGACTTGAGGTCTGAGTTCCTACAGGAGCAGGAAATACTGTCACAGCAAGAAAACCAAGAACTGAGCCCTGATTGACACTGAACAACCAAAACTAGGAATAACAAGATTATTATCCCCAGTGGAGTCATCAATTCTGTTATGGGAATAAGTACCCTAGGGCTTTGGGTTAAAACCCCAACAGAGCAAGATAAATCTACAGTAAGAAACACATACAATTTAGGAAACATGCTTAAATAAACAAACTATGCAAGGATGAACATACCCAGATATCCTTTGTTTAGGTAGTTCCAGTAGGGTTCAAACCCTCTACAACTCCTGATGATCTTCGAATCTGCAAATCAACGAATTCGAACATACATAGCAACATATAGATAAAGCATTTTAATGAAATCAACTTTATATCATATAAGTAAGATGATTAGTTATACATCAAGATGACATTCATACATGAATTACAACAACATTTGATGCATAAACAAGGTCAATCTTAGGAACAAGAAATCATTTCTTTTTATTGTAGAAAACTATAATAAACATGGAGAGAATTCACCTGAGTCTTCTTCTTCCAGCTCCAAGCGGAACCATCCTCTAGGTTCGTCTAGCCGCAGTCTTCAATAGCCTCCTTCCATAACCAATACCATGATATCTCAAGCAAGTGGGAGAATATCAACACTCAAAGAAACAAGGGTTTCTTGAAACTTGGGGAAGTGCTTGAAGCACAGGGATACTTTAGACTCAGTCAGGGGATAATCTTAGTAGAATAACTCTATCTCTTCTCCTTCTTAAGGCCTTCCCATAGAAGTCTATTTATACTTCTCCCAATTAGTTTTTTAGTTGAGAAACAGTTGGGCCACATGCACTAGGAGTTAATCAATAGGTAAAACCCGTGAAATCTACCCATAGTTAAGGAATTTTTATTTTTTTAATTGTCTTAACACATATACGCAGGTTGGGTATTGACTAACCCACGTGTACACGCTTTTATCATAGGGAAAAGTAGCATATAGTGAGTAAAACACCGTTTTTAAAATATTTGGACCAAGTCTGGAAGGAGGGGTTTCCCTAGGCCATAAACCAAGCATCACAAATACCAAGGGTGATATTTGGAGCTACAATAGTTGCGACATTCAAGGAATTTATTCATAAGTTCTTGGAGGTCTATTTTGATGAATGGACTGTATTTGGGATGGTTAAGCGCCATGTAGTGAGCTTGCGTTTGATGTTGGATACCTACTGAAAATACCATATTGCACTCAACCTCAAGAAGTATCTGTTTTTGTGTTCCTTTTGGGAACCTATTGGGGCATGTGGTTTGCAGACAAGGGCTGATGGTAGATCTCATGAAGATGACAGTGATTCTGAACTTGGAAGCATCAAGAAGTGTGAAATAGTTGTGTGCTACTCTAGGACATATGAGATATTACAGAAAGTTTATCAAAGGCTATGCCCAAATCACCGCGCCTATGGAAAAATTATTGAAGAAGGATGTCTCATTCTGCTGGAACGATGTCTGTAAGAAAAGCTTGGATATATTGAAAGAAAAGAAGGTTATCGCGCCGATTCTAGTCTTCCCGAACCAGAAGAAAGAATTTCATGTACATGTTGATGCGTCATGTATAGCACTGGGGTTAGTACTAACATAGGATGAAGAAGAAGGCTTGGACCACCCTATCACGTTCGTAAGTCGCAGATTATCCAAAGTAGAGAAGAACTATTCCACCACTGAACATGAGGGACTGGCTATGGTGATGCGCTCCAAAAGTATCGGCACTACTTGCTAGGAGGCCACTTTAAGATGTATACATATCACACCACACTCAAGTACTTGGTTAATAAGCCTATGTTGGGGGGCGCATCTGTAGATGGCTATTATTATTCTAGGAATATGATTTTGAAGTTGTTGTGAAGCCTGGACGACTACACGCAAGACCCGACCACCTGTTGCGCATTGAGATAGGGGAGTAACCCACTAATTTGGATGAAGGATTACCTAACATGTAGCTTTTTGCTATGCATGTTGTAGATGGACATTTTGAGGATATAATATACTTCCTAACAACTGGAACTGTGCTGGAAGGATACTTTGTCCAGCAAAAGAAGGAATTAGTGGTGTGCACAACAAACTTCTCTGCCATTGCTGGGATCTATACAAGATGGGAAATGCTGAGATACTGTGAAGGTATGTACCTGGATTTGAATGAAGCAGCATCCTTGCAGACGCTCATGGGGGTGCCGCGGGAGGACATTATGTAGGAAGAGAAACTGTGTCGAAGATTCTATGTGCAAGGTTGTGGTGGCCAACCCTTCATCAAGATTCAAAAGCATATTGCAAGGTGTGTGACATATGTCAAAGAATAGGTAGGCCATTGCAGAGGGATGAGATGCCTTTCAATCCAAAAATGACGTTGAAACCTTTCAAAAAGTGGGCAATAGATTTTGTAGGACCTATCCAACCTCAAGGAAAGACATACGTGAGGTACATTATCATTGCGATGAAGTACTTGACTCATTGGGCAGAAGCACAGCCGGTGAAGGATTTCATGGGTGCGATGACTTCGAAGTTTCTATTTGAACATGTACTAATGCGATTTGGATGTCCAAAGATCTTGATAAGCGATCGTGGTACGCACTTCCTTATTGAGACAATTAGCGCATTGATGGAGGAATTTCAGGTGGATCACAAGAAGAGCACACCTTATCACCCATAGGCTAACATGACAGTGGAGGCATTCAACAAAGCACTGGAGAATGTGCTGACCAAGGTTTGCAACACTTAGCGAAATGATTGGGACCTATGAATACCTGTAGTATTGCGGGCTCATCGGACAACGTGCAAGAAGTTAACGGGACAGACACCCTTTAAGATAGTATACAGGGTTGAAGCTGTGATGCCTATGGAATACATCATGCCTACTTTGTGCATAGAAACACTCACAGGTATGACAGATCGCGGAGCCATGGAAGACAGGCTCGTGCAGTTGGATGAGCTCAAAGAAGAGACATTTTTGGCTCGATTTCACTAGCAGGTCCAAAAGCAGCTTGAAAAGGAATGGCACGACTAACATATTAAATTGCGCACCTTTAAGGTGAATGAATTGGTGATATTGTATGATAGTAAGTTTGATAAATTTCCAGGGAAATTCAGAATGCATTGGCTAGGGCGGTGGCGCGGTCTAGTTGGTTAAGATGAATGGAGATCCCTTCCCAGGAAAAGTGAATGGTAGTCATTTGAAGCCATATACAGGTGGCCCAACCATCTGACTAGCCAACAACAGGCTAGTCTTAATGCTCCGGGCAACTGAAAGGAGGTGTGGGACTATAAAATACACTACTCGGTTTGGAGAGCTGCGCGATTTCAAGATTGCGCGATGCAATGAAGTGTCATAGGGTCCACGACAGTGCAAAGATAGATGTGCTCGCACGCAGGTCCGCTTGAAAGTGATCGTTGAAGTCACTATTCATGATTTGATGGTTGGTTTGAGGCCAAATGGAGTGGGAGGAAGGCATTTAAGGCGATATTTATGGGTTAGATTCTTGAAAATTTGCCACCAATCTAGCATTAATGGACCGAATGTGGGGGGAACGGTCGAATTTGAATTCAAAATTCCTTATAAATTACAAGTGGCTATCTAGTGAAAAACACTTGGAATTTTGAGAACTGAGTTTTTGCGCACTCAACTATACATGAACCAAGACCTATTTGAGACTTTGAAAGCAAATTCATTATTTGAGCAACTACTAGAGACACTACAGGAGTTGTGGAATAACACTATGATAGCACCTGCATAAGCCATGGACACTGGAGTAGTGACAACCGAAGAAGCCGTGCAGGAAACTGCGGTAGTAGAAGCCTCAGAGAGCGCCGGAATAATCGTTGAGGTCCCTAAATCACCCCGAACACCGAGACCTAAGAAGGATAAGCAAGCTATGATACCAGTGTGCATCTCACCAAGAAACCCATAGAGGACCAAGCTCACCCTGCAGGAAAAGGGGAAGGACATTAATCTGGAGGCCGATGAGGAGGAAAATGAAGAAATCATTGTGGAGGAGGAGGATGAAGAAATGGAAGTTGAAACCCAGGGTGCGGACCCTATTGTCAGGCTGCCAGAATATGTTCCTCTGCGCAAGGGCAAAGCCAAAGTACCGAAGGATATAGATGAGAGCAAGAGCTCTTTGCAAACTCCATTGCTCCCTGATGATATTGTTTTTGAGGGACTGCACTTAGGGTGAGTTCTTGTATTGAAGTTTTAAGATTGGGACCTCATGGATCATGAGAAATTCCCGCATTTAGCGATTGAGCAGCTAATGCACCGACGGATTGACGTGACGACCAAAATGATTGAATTGGAGCCACGCAAATGGCTCAGGGATGTAGAGAAAGTCGGGTTTGTTAACCTTCTCTAGGTGCCACATTACCACCGTGCCCCAGTGACCACTTTTGTCATCAGGAAGCTGCTCTGCTTGGTGTGTGATGGGTGTTTGTGGCTAGAAGAACGCATTCCCATCACAGACCATTTGATTCATCAAATTTCTCGGCTTCCTTACTTAGGGGAGGATCTAGCTAATATTTCCAAAGGAAAAGGTGGCAAGTTGGCCCTCACAGAAGCAATGAAGAAGAGGTTCAAGTTGGAGAAGAAGGAAGGAGGATACGCCATCTCTAGCATTAACAACCATGTAGTCAAGGTCGTGACACAAATCCTAGCAAGGAAGTTGATGCGGAAGTGCCATGCAGATGAGGTGCCTGTGCCCATGGTTTCACTAGTGGCCCAATGTGTGGAAGGAGTCCAGTTCAACTGGGAAAACTATCTATGTGGTGATTTCCTTGTGAATTATCGCGAGGCATAGGAGCATGGAAAAACATTTCACTATGTGTGGCTCTTATTGTTGATAGTACTGGTGGCATGGGAGCTGCCTGAAGATAGCCAATTCCCTTTGATCGCGCCAGACCTTCTAGAGATAGCGAAGTATGCTTTGCTATGGGCGACCAAGGATGCACAATGTATCATAGAAAGTAAGATCTTATGGGTCCTAATGGAAATGAGCATCCAAATGGGGATTAATCACAAGCCGTGGTTGTTGTCCACAGTCTATGCCAGTTTGCAGATCTTTGCAGAGTTCAAAGCAGATTCCCACCACGTCTTTATTAGGGCGTGGAAGGACCCTACGAAGACATGGCACAACATACCATATTTGGCAATTGATGACGTGATGTTTGCAGTCCTCGAATCTTGGCCACCGGAGTGGCGCGCTCTAGCTGGCTTTGTGGTGGAAATGGACAAGTCTGCCACACAGTGCAAGAAGGAAGAGAAAATGCTTTGAATGGTGTAGCTGGCAGAGAAGCATAGACAAGAGGAAGCAGAGGCTAAGGCCTAGGGAGTGCGCGACACCACAAAAGTGGTAGAACAGTAGAAAACAGGGGAAGAAGTGCGTGAAGCACAGAAGTCACCTTCGCCTGGCACTGAGGTAGAAATAGAGACAAAAAACAAGGTGGCATGGACCCGAAGATGACGTCCACCCAACTCAAGCGTCTGTGACTACGAGAGGAGGCAGTGCCATGAAAGAAAACCAAGGATCCAAAATGTCCTTCGACCCAATCACCCTCATTGAGGGGGATTTGCATGACATCAGAGAAATGGTGAGGGATGTCAACATGGAGGCCCTCCAACAATTTGAAGAACAACAACAGCTGGTATTGGGGGCTCTTTGAACAAAAATATAGGAGTTGCAGGTTCACACACCATAGGCTGGCACAATGCCCACGAGCCTTGCGATCGACACTTCAGCTTCCAAGGAGATGTTGCGCACAAGGGTAACCAATGCGGTACTACTACCTGATGGGGTGCTCACTATAGAAAATGAGGCCGACAGGCCTATGGTTAGCAGTTTGAAAGGGGTAGGATTGAACATGGCCACGCTCCCTTAGGAGACACTCTACCTATTATAGGATGGAGTAACCGTGGAACTCAGGGCCCGGGAGAGTCGCGCTCTGCAGATGATGAGCGAGCAGCGCATCAACATCAAATAGTTGGGCCTGTAGAAAAACGATGCAGTAGAGAAGAATAAGCAGATAATGCAGGTTGTGGAGGAAGCCTACCGGATGGTCCCAAAGTTGGAAATTCAAGCAGAAGAACTGGTGGAGGCGCGTGTACACAAATTGGCCACAGGGGTGTGAGATGCTCGACAGAGATGGCTAGGGTTCAGTTGGAGCTGAACCTGCAGATTGTAGAGATGGACAGGGTTCAACTAGAGGTGAAATTGTAGATTGCAGAACTGCAGTTGAAGTCTTAACCTTCAACTTCGCCAGAGATCAGGTAACAACATACCACCGCTGTTACAACAACAATAGCGACGGTTGACCGTGTAGTGGCAGACTGCATGTAGCTTTTCGAACAGTCATTCGAGGTCCTAACCACCCTAC